>PVKE010000882.1:32044-118425 GCA_004027555.1 Craseonycteris thonglongyai | reverse complement strand
GGGGAAGCCGGGATGGCTCAGTGGGTTAAGCGCTCACTTTGCAGCGCCGGGGACCGAGGATCGAATCCCGGCCCCGGCCCGTGCGGAACCATGTGCTGAACTGGGAGCTCCCCCAGTTCAGTTCTCTCTCTGTCTCTGTACCTCTCTCTCTCTCTCTCTCTCTGTCAAAAATAAATAAATAAAAATATATTTAAAAAAAGAAAACTATGACAGAAACAGATTTAGCACATAGGAGTGGCTCTCAACTCGTACTATTGACATTTTGGGGCTGGATAATTGTGGGAAACAGTCCTATGCATTGTAGGATGTTTAGCAGTATACTGGCCTCTACTCTCTATATACTAGAGTAAGATTCCACCCCTACTTCCTATTTGTAACACCCAAAAATGTCCCCAGATATTGCCAAATGACATTAGGGGCCAAAATTGCCTTCAGTTGAGAGCCACCAGTACAAAAATAAATATTAGCAGATTGGTTGAAAATATTTGAGATGGTCCAACCTTCTCAAATTTTTTAAAAGATTTATTTGTATTGTTTTTAACAGAGAGAGAGAGACAGAGACAAAAGAGAAGGGGGAGGGCCCAGAGCAATCTCCATAGTTGTGTGTCATTAGTTTTTGTCATTAGTTTCATTCCACAGGTGGGCATGGGGCTGCGTAAGGCAGGAACTGGGCTGGGGGCTCGGGGATGCACAGGGCAGGAACTGGGCCGGGGGACCACCTGCATGAGAGGCACACCCTTTGGAGCTGGGGACTCCTAAATGAGAAGCACATCCGGAGGCAGGAGCTGAACCAGGGGCCTCCCACATGGGAAGCTTGCTAGGGGCACACCCAGTTCAGCATAGGGGTCTACACAGGCAGGGGTTGGAATTTGATACTTGCACCCTGGGGCTGCACAGCACTTAACCTGCTGAGCCATTCTGGCAACCTCACACCATACTTTTTAAACTAAACAAACAAACAAAACCTTACAAAATATTTTAAGCCTATAGAAAAATATATAAAATAAAATTATAAGCAAATTGTATTTGTATGTCATGATTCAATTTTTTTGTTGTAGATAAATGGTTAAAGATTAGTAAGAGTTATAGACATTTAATGTTTTAAAAATTAGTGGTTACAGATTAAACTGTATTCTAGTACTAGAGTTAAATGATGAGTTTTGCAATATATTTCTCAACAAACCTTGGGTGAAACAAGAAGCATGTATATATAATAGCTTACTATACACAAAAGATTAAGCAATTAGGAATATATTTTGGCAAAGAGCAATCTGAAGTTTAAAAACAATTTTTGGTATCAGTAAGACTTCTTCATTTTATAATACACTCGTATGTTGTATAAAGTGTATTAAGGGCCAATTTTCTGTTGAACTCAATGACCAAAAATGACTAGAGGACACAGTTTTAGTAATTTTGGGTTAGTCTCAGCAGTTTTCAAACAGGTTTAACCCAAATAAAATAAAAACCACACACAAGCAGGAAGTGATGCTGAATGGTTCAGTAAAGTAGTATGTTCACTATGGCTATATAATTAAATGCTAGCACAGGGCCAGCTCATGCACTGCAAGATGTTTAAACTAAGTGCTAATAATGCCAATTAAAATTTTTTTTAAGGATTAGAATGTAGAGGAAAGAAGTTGATAAGATTCCCATTTTGCAGAGTAGAGTAAGAAATCTCCCTAAAGCAGACAGCAAGTAAGTGGCAAAACCAGGATTTGAATTCAGAACTGATTGATTCCAATATCCACATTCTTCTCAATACTCAATACTTACATAATATCAGTATAGCCTGTAATTACCCAATTCTAAATGGAATCATTTAGTAATGAACTTTAAATAGGTTTAGTAATAGTAACAAATTTTAAATAAAACCAGATATAAAAAATTAAGTGGTTCTACTTAAAAAAACAAATACTTTAGTGTGGAAACTACATAATGGCAGTTCTGAAAGCGATAGTCTTAAAAAGTTCTGTTTTGGGGGGAAGCTGGGATGGCTCAACAGGTTGAGGGCTCTCCTTGCTGCCCCAGGGTCTGAGTGAGGATTGAGTCCTGGTCCTGGCCTCGCCTGTGCAGACCCATATGCTGCACTAGAGTGTGCTCCCTACCCCAGCTCGGGCCCACCACGGTGAGCTTCCCATGTAGAAGGCCCCACCCAGTTCGGCTCCTGCCCGGGGCATGCCTCTCATTTGGGAGGCCCCAGTTCAGCTCCTGCCCAGGGCATGCCTCTCATGCGGGAGGCCCCCTTCCCAGTTTCTGCCCTGTATGGCCCTACACCCACGTGTGGAATGAAACTGTCTAAAACTAATGATGCACAACTATGGAGACTGTCTGGGCCCTCCCCTTTCTCTCTGTCTCTCTCTCCGTGTCAAAAACAATAAAATATATCTTAAAACAAACACAAAAAACAACAACATACTACTTTTTATAACACATACTACTTACTTTTATAAGTGTAGACACCACTTCAAATGATCCAACCACCAAAAGTATAGGTGCTATTACAATGAGAGGAAGTAATGAATATCCTATAACTCCAAGAACTTGGCCATATGCAACCTGTGAATTTTCAAATTTTTAAATAAATATCAAAGAAATCAAGATACTCGTTTTAATCACTATTGTACGTGGTATATTACTTGCTGTGTTATATAAATGTGACAATAAAGAAATCATGATGTATTATACCCATTATCTTTCAAATTATTATATACTGTACTATTTTTCCTATACATACATACCACATAGTAGTTTAATTTGTACATTAGGTAAAGAGATTAACAACAGTAACTATTAATGAAGTAGAACAATTAAAATAATATACTGTAATGAAAGTTATGTGACTGTGGTCTCTCTCTCTCTGGTAACTGATGTGATAAACTAGAGTGCTACTACTGGTAAGTGACTAACAGGCAGGTGTATGTAGTGTGGATATTAAACAAAGGGATGAATCACATCCTGCACAGGATGGCATGACATTTCATCACACTATTCAGAACAGCAAACAATTTAAAACTTATTAATCGCTTATTTCTGGAATTTTCCATTTAATTTTTTTGGATGGCAGTTGATCACAAGTAAAACCCCAGAAAGCAAAACCACAGATAAGGGGGAATGACTTGCAAAAATGTAAAACAATGCACTCTTCTCATTGACTTTTGTTTTGAAAACGTTATTTTCTTTCAAATGTAAATTTATGTTCAATGTATCTGGTTTTGGGGCAGGGGGGAAACGGGAGTGGACACCGGATAAGTGATGATGGAAGGAGAGCTGGTTCTGGCTGGTGAGCACATAATGCGATGCATGGGTGATGTGATCTTGTACATCTGGAAACTATCTAATTGTTACCAATCAATGTCACCCCAATAAATTTAACAATAAAATTAAAAAAAAATGTATTTGGTTTTTTAGTTTTAAGTGAATAAATATATATTTTAAATTTTTTATTTTAAATTCTAATATGGTAAATATTGATACCTATAAACCACATAAAGATATCTCCTTGGGGACCTGAGATCAAAAAGTCTGAGAATTGGGGAAGCCGGGATGGCTCAGTGGGTTAAGCGCTCACTTTGCAGCTCTGGGGACCGAGGATCGAATCCCGGCCCTGGCTCGTGCAGACCCATACGCTGAACTGGGGCGTGCTCCCAGTTCAGTTCTCACCAGGGCGAGACCCCGGCCCAGTTCCTGCACTGTGCAGCCTCGCACCCACCTGTGGAATGAAACTATGTGGAAAAACCAATGATGTGCAACTATGGAGACTGTTTGGGGCCCTCCCCCTTCTCTCTGTCTCTGTATCTCTCTCTCTCTCTCTCTCTCTGTCAAAAACAATATAAATAAATCTCTATAAAAAAAGAAAAAAAGTCTGAGAATTGCTGTAACAGAAAATAAACTGTATGTTTGCCTAAAAAGCTATAAATTACTTATGATTGGGATGGGATCTTTTCTTTTTGTTTCTTTTCTTGTAACATTTATTGAGTATGCACAATACTAGTATGTTGATCATCTTAAATGAAGTTGCATAACTTAAAAGCAATTTTAGGACAAGAAACAATTTTGATGAACATAGCTATCAATGGTATCTACAATATCAAAAATAAAGCTTACCATAAAAAACAAATACTATTTTCAAAATTAACCACTTACTTCTCCACCAAGAACTCTGGCCAATAAGAAAATGGTTAGTGAACCAAATATCCAAATGGTTATAATCCATGAGACCACCTTAAGGAAAAATAAAATTCATACAATTAATACCTTTGTACTCAATGTGATAATTTCCTAGGAACTCAATTCTCTGCCAAATGATACTTTGGTATAACCAATTTCAAGTCAGAGAGTTTGGGTTCCGAGGTACCTTTCCAAAACTTAATAACACAATGTGTAATATAGTTTTATATTTAAGTTTAACATTTATCAATAATCAATTATCTAAGGAAACCTCAGTATTTTAAGATCTTTGATTACTGTGAAAAGAGAACAACGTGTTAACTTCTAGCTCCCTGGTTTATAGCATCCCGAAAGGAAAATCTGTATTTTTATTAAAAAAAAACAAACTACCTGTCTTCTCAGGAAGTCTTTAAAATTTATTCAAGTAATAGAATACGGGAGACATTTCAGACAACTTTTAAGTCCTGAGACTTAATGTAGTAATGACACATGTACATATTTCCAAGTTCTGCCGAGTTGGAGGGTCTAGAAATAATATCTTAGCAGCTATCATAAGCTCAGATTCTGTTTTCTGAATATCATTCCCCAGTAAGAGGAATTAGGACTCCTTAGAGCAGGCATGTCCTGTGGCCCAGGAAGGCTTTGAAATAGGCCCAACACAAATTCTTGAAATGTTATGAGATTTTTGTGTGACCTTTGTTTAGCTCATCAGCTATGTTAGTGTACTTTATGTGTGACCCAAGACAATTCTTCTTCCACGTAGCCCAGAGAAGCCAAAAGGTTGAACACCGCTATCTTAGAAAAGTGGTTGATTCCAGGGCTGAGGCAGTTAAAATAAAAGATAAGCCCAGAAACTTTGTAGTATCAGGGGGAATGGTAGTGCTCAAAAAGGATGTCAAAAGGACACAGTAGCTAACCTGAAGGAGCTCCCAATGGCTAAAGTTGAAACAATCTTAGCAATAAAATAAATGATGATAGTACTGGATTATAATGTAGAAAATAAAATAAATATCCATGAGTCCATACTGATATAAATAAATAAATGAATGATTAAGTAATTGCAAAGAAGAGATAGCTGTACCAAAGAAAATATCAATTAATGTATGTAGAACAAATAAGGAAAATACAAACTTGCCATTCAGTAAACAATATAGTAATTATTATTAAAGATTTTTTTTATTGTTGTTGACAAGAGACACAGAGAAAAGGGAGGGCCCAGAGCTGTCTCCATAGTTGTATGTCATCAGTTTTCAACATGGTTTCGTTCCACACAAGTGGGGGGGGAGGGGACGAGCAGGGCAGCAACTGGGCCAGGGACCTCCGACATGGGAGGCACGCCCCCTCGAACCAGGGGTCAAACCAGGGGCCTCCCACATGGCAAACTCTCCCCAGTGAGAACCAAACTTGAGAGTCACACCCCAGTTCAGAATATGGGTCCACAAGGGTTGGGCCAGGATTCGATCCTTGGTCTCTAGGGCTACAAAGCAAGTGCTTAACCCGCTGAGCCATCCCGACTTCCCCTACAGTAATTATTATTACATGCAAAACACATCAATAGATGCTAAAATTAGTGGGCTCAAATTTAATGAGAAACAGAACATCTGTACAGTCACAAAGTATCTCTACAAGATACTACTTTAAAAAAAAACACTTTATTGTTTTTGACAGAAACAGAGAGACAGAAGCAGAGAGAGACAGAGAGAAGGGGGAGGGCCCAGAGTAGTCTCCATAGTAGTATGTCATAGTTTCTGATGTACTTTTGCTCCACACAGGTGGGCGGGGGCCGTGCAGAGTGGGAACTGGGCTAGGGGCCTCCCGCATGAGAAACATGCCTCCTCAAGCCAGGGGCCATACCAGGGGGCGAGAACCAAACTGGGGGCCTCCCACATGGGAAGCACACCTCAGTTCAGCATATGGGTCCACATGGGCCAGGGCCAAGATTTGATCTCAGTCCCCAGGGCTGCAAAGTGAGCGCTTTACACACTGAGCCATTCCAGCTTCCCGATATTACTTGGTAAGGTGAAAATAGCAACTTTCCAATGGAGTGGTTGGGTAGACAATACTCCATCACCTAACCAAGTGATCAATATTAACAGCACCAATAATAAGACATATCAATATCACATAACCTCTGATACAGAGAAGAGTAGTATAATGTCACTTCTGTGGTATTCATGATAAAAATGCTTGACCCCAATCCAGTCATAAGAAAACATTAAGCAAAGCCAAATTGAGCAACTTCTATGGAGGTAGTAATTTTCTGTTTTTAGCCTTAGAACCCTTTGTTCAAATGAAAGATTATACAAAATAAATAAGATGTTCTAGACGAAGGATTGGTAGACCACAACCACCATTCAACCCGTGAAATGGTCCTTACACTTTCAACAAATTACCTGATATAAATTACTGAGCTAAGGTAAGTATGAAAAGGATAGTGTTATATTACATTAAGGATTTTGCTGTAGAGAGATTATTCTGGATTATCTGGGTAAGCATTACATATAATTACAACTGTCCTTAAGAAAAGGAGACAGAACATTTGACTACAGGAGAAACGAAGTCAATGTGACCATGAAAACAAGAGACTGCAGTGATGTAGCCAGAAGCCAAGGAATGCTGGCAACCTCTAAACATAAAAAAGAGGCAAGCAACAGATTTCTTCCCTAAAGCCTCCAGAGGGAGCAGCCCTGCTGACATTTTAATCTTAGCCCTTTCACACTCATTTTAGATTTCTGACTCCAAAAAATGCAAAAGAATAATTTGTACTGTTTTAAGCCACTAAACTGTTAAGTTTATTATAGCAGCAACAGGAAACTAATTCATTTTCAAATCACTTTTTGGTAAAGTTAGTTTTTATTCCCCTAAAGCATTAAAGTAGGAATGAGGGAGTAATGTGTGTATACTGTGTTTTGATGATAATTACAAAGCCCCTGGGTATAGGACAAAATATTATATAAAAACTAATATGATGGAATCCTTCTCATCATTTATTAAAATGATTATTTTAAAAAACAGAACTGTAAATGAATAAAAGGTAAGAACATGATTATGAGTTTTGTGTTTCAAACTCTTCATCCCTTGAGGAAATCAGAAAGGGCATCCCTTGGGGAAATCAGGAAGCCCTTTTGGTTACTTCTTGTCACTGGTCACTTCTGGCCAACTGGGATAAATTTCATCCATTTACCCTAGTTGTTAAGCAAACATTAATATTTCTACGTGAATGATGATGTGGAAGTTTGGAAAGCATTAATCTAAGGCACTCGCCACATATTTAATTAAGAATAGTGGGGATGCTGGTATAGCTCAGCAGATTGAGTGCTTGCCTTGCAACCATGAGTTCCGGGGACTGAATCCTGGCATCACCCATGCAAACCCATATGTTGAACTGTGGCACTAGTAACCATGGGGATGCCAGCAAAGGTTCTCACCTCCCATGCAGAAGGCCCCCAGGTTCTGTTCCTGCCCCATGCAGCCCCACATCCACCTGTTTGGAATGAAAGCATGTCACAAATGATGTGCAACCATGGAGACTGCTCTGGGCCCTCCACCTTCTCTCTCTCTGTGTCTCTCTCACCTTCTCTCAAACAATAAATAAATCTTAAGAAAAAAAAAAAAAAAGAATAGTACCAGGGATGAACAAGTGAGAAATAATGGGTAAAGGTAAAACATTTCTCAAATAAAATAAAGTATTATGGTTAATATTTGGCTATCTTTAATTTAAAACTCTTGAAATATTTAGAATTTATATAAAGATATACTTACCCTAAACTGTCCATATAATGATATCATGGAAAAGAAAAGGACAACAGCCAGGGGACCCCAAAAGTCAGGATTGTCTCTCACCACTTGTCTATTGAAACCAAGTGATGGCATTGGCATCAAAACACATCGAATTTTGTAGTAAATATCCTTTAGATCGATGTCCAATTCCTCCCTAAAATTGTAAAATAAAATCTTAAAAGGCACACAATACTTCTGAGTACTGAGATAGTTGCAGTAGAACTTAAATTTAAATATAACGGTATAGTCTCCACAGGTCAACAAAACATTTGCATTTGAAGTACATATTTCACTGATTCCAAAGTGAATGAACATTTTCACACTTCAACATCTCTGAAGTCGGGATGCATCTCACAATTGCTGGTATCATAATACAACTGTTCTTGGCCTGGAGTGAAGCCAAGCACTTCTAAGATCTGCCTTTCCTTTTGCCAGTCTCCTGAGGCACGGCCAATTTGGGACAACTTTAAATAAAATTCTCTGTTTATGAGACTTTTTTGGACCATACTGATAGATAATTCAGACTACAATCCTGTATGAGAACTGGTGTGGGGTTTACATTCTCAGGGGAAAATTTTCTTCCAATATTCCACCCAGTGCCACATTGAGACAAGTAAACTTCTCTGCTGTCTCTTTATTGTATGGTGGGTTATCTCTCATCTATCCTTACACTAAGAAGACAGCCATTTGATGTGCTAGTTTTATACTATTTGTAGGACATTTTCTTTCTTATTGATAAATATAAAATAATTGCATCTTATCTAGTGTTTTAGATTTGATGAAATATGGTATGTTAACATAGAAATAGGATGTTTTAACACTTCACCTACCAATAATTACTACAGAAAATAACTTGGTAATGCCTATGAGGCTCTAGTTTCTTTCCAAAATTGTTAAATCCTTCCCCCCCACCCCCAAGTGATAGTCACTTAAAAAGAAAAAAAATGAAAGTCTCCCTATAGTCCTCAGTGGTAGCTCTAGAGAGATTGTGGAGTGGAATTCTTATCAGAAGTCTTGATTTGTTTTAAACTGAAATTCCACAGCAGGTACCTAAGTGTTCTGCTTTTTTAGACTGCATGTTTACTTGAGAAAGCTATAGGCTCAGGTAAGCCCTAACAGTTTGAACAGTTTGGGGTTATGTATTGATTCTTTTAACTTTTGCCATTTAATAGGTTAAAATATTCTTTCATTATATCAGCTTTCCTAATTACCAGTATAACTGAAAATAGCTAAAACTTTTGACCAAAAAGGTTAAGATTGTCCATACTTATCTTTAAATAACAATGAAAGAATATAATCATCTCATAGACCAAATCTAAAAACCAAAAAATACATATTATTACTTAAACATACAAGAGTGGCTTGTTATCTTCAGGATCATCATCTTCAACTTCCAACAACCAGCCATATCCTCTTTGTCTCAGAAATGTAGTAGCTGTGGATTCTTTGATAAAATCTCCACCAAGGTTTAATTTGACATCGGGGGCTGCTATTGAACCACTGAGCTCTTAGGAGAAAAGAAGACAAACTATAAACCAAAGTAAAATGTGTGAATCTTAACCAATATGAGCATATATTCAACTGATATATCATTTGAAGATCTGCTATTGCATACAATCTTCATATTTTTAATAATATATTTTTTTTTTTTTTATTTATTTTGACAGACAGGGAGAGAGAGAGAGAGATACAGAGACAGAGAGAGAACTGAACTGGGGGAGCTCCCAGTTCAGCATATGGTTCCGCACGGGCCGGGGCCGGGATTCGATCCTCAGTCCCCAGCGCTGCAAAGTGAGCGCTTAACCCACTGAGCCATCCCGGCTTCCCCAATCTTCATATTTTTAAAGGTATTGATATTTAAATACCATCTTTTATTTTACGACAAGAAAATGAAAGATGAGAGGGGTGAAGACATAAGAAAGGCTTCCTTGCTAATTAGCTGGACTGATACCAGAATCTAGACTGATAACAATAACTTTAAACTGAAAATGGAAGATATATGCAAAATATATTATGTGATATCATTTTGGATTTCCTTCATTTTTATGTATATTGTGTGCTTCTGAATAAATTGTATAAATACTTTTTAAAAGCATTCACATGTATATATACAAACCACTAAACATAACTTATTTGCTAAAGAAAAAATATAGATAACTTTTTTCCTGCTTTTTAATATATTTATTCATATATTGGTTCATTTAAATCACCAAATATTTATACTAAGTATTTCATATGTTAATACTTAGTTCTGGATCAATCTGATTAGTGAGAGTTCCTCTTATTTTAACTAACTCTTTTTATTTATATAATTATATCATTAATTTTTAATTTTGGCAAAAAAAAGGGAGTTGTTTTTTTTAGGTCAGTTCTAAAAAAAGGTGAAGAGATTCAGTTACCCACATTACAAAATAAATTCCATTCACAGTCTGTTATAGTAGCTTAAGGTTATAATAATCACAGTAGTACAAATGTCACATTTTCGGGTAAAAAAAATTGGGAATAATATCAAAGGACGTGCTTGAAATCATACAGGAATTAAGAAACATGTTTGTAGAACCACATGATACACACTAGTAAACAACCATGTTTTTATGTGTTAACTAGAAGTCACATGACTAGTAGTACTTCAGAAAATAATTTTGGCAACAGCAAACCAGAACTTTTTTTTTTTTTTTATTGTTTTTGACAGAGAGAGAGAGAGATACAAAGACAGAGACAGAGAGAAGGGGAAGGGCCCAGAACAGTCTCCATAGTTGCACATCATTGGTTTTTCCACATAGTTTCATTCCACAGGTGGGCGCAGGGCTGCACAGGACAGGAACTGGGCCGGGGTCTCATCCCCGTGAGAAATGAACTGGGGGCACTTCCCAGCTCAGCATATGGGTCCACACGGGCCGGGGCTGGGATTTGATCCTTAGTCCCTGGGGCTCCAAAGCGAGTGCTTAACCCACTGAGCCATCCCGGCTTTCCCCAGAACATTTTTTTCTGGAGCTCTTATACATGATAAAGAAGGCCTAATTTTAACCTAAATTTTAGGTTACGGTAGCTTTTGAGAACAGCCATTAAAATTTTGGCTTAAACTTCAATCAATGAGTGGATCAATTATGAGGCACATCTGGGTCTGGTTGTCACAATTCCTGCAATTAATCATAATAAAGTGTAAATTCTGAAGCTAAGTCCTACCTTAGCTACTAATTAATACAGAAATCATTAATGTCTTCTGCTCTCCAGTTTCCTATTAAAAACCTATTCTCTGTAGGTTTAACATTATATGATTCTAAAAAGTTTTTATAAAGAAGTTTACTCAGGTAGGGATAAAAATGCAAGTTCTTTTGTATCCACTGTCCTTTCCTACTTAAAAGTTTAAAAATAGTCCCTGTAGATCAGCGGTATTCAACCTTTTGGCTTCCCTGGGCCATATACTGGAAGAATTATCTTGGGTCACACAAAAAATACACTAACACTAATATTAGCTGATGAGCTAAAAAAGAAAAGGTCCCCCAAAAATCTCATAACATTTTAAGAATTTGTGTTGGGCCTCATTCAAAGCCATCCTGGACTACAGGTTGGACATGCCTGCTATAGATAGATACTGTCATAGAATCTGATAATTAAAATATTCTCTTAAAATTACTTTCTGTTTCTTTGTTTTGACCTCAGTTGAAAATGAAAGAGCTGAAATTTAACTAAAATCCCATTTCCAATAGGTACAAGAGTGTTTTTCTTGATTTAACAAGGAGAAGATTTAGATCAGGAAATCATTAGTACAGCAGTGGCATTAAAGGTTTTGGAATTATGAGGCAGGAAAGGACCTTAACAACTGTTTCCTGGCCTGTACAAAGGACTGCAATTAAAGTCCTTAACCTAAGCCCCAAAAAGGATATATAAATTATAGTGCTAAGGAATGCTGAGATAAAGAATTGTGTAAGTTTCAGTAGCAGTTTGTCATAGCATGGATGCCTGAACCTCAAAAAGGCTTACAATTTCATAGGAATTCCAGAAACTGCAGTTTGACACATTCCCCAGTACCTGCGAAGACACAATTAGGTGTGGATACAAAGAAACAACAGAAAAGTCCAAAAAATTGGTAGTTTCGAACATGTTAGCAAGCTAATGAGTAAAGCATGTCAAAAACCAAGGAGAAAAATTCCAAATCACTCCAGGAGCACATTTGTCTTTAGTTAAACCAGAGTTAATAAGAACTAGCTTGATTGTCAACTCTAGGATGGGTATCCAGAATTAAAACACACTAATTTTAAATTAATTCATTCTTTGTATAATATTCTTGTCACTTTCTAAGAAAAACATAAAGATAATAAATACAAATGATTTAAAAAATATATATGAAAAAATAATATATTTGTGTGATTACTTGGTTAATGTCTATAAGTTCTATGATGGCAAAAACTAAGTGTTTTTGTCGTAGTTTTGTTTTGAACATACATCCTGAGGTCTAATACAGTAGACACTCTGTTAACCAAAACTCAAGCAACTGGCATTCTTAAGCAACTGGCAAAATAAAGCACAATTCTAACCCCAAACAGCTCACATGGTCTAAATCAGCATCATTTTAAGTCTATGAAAACCAAGAAATATAAGCTACAGGACTGCCTCCACCAATTACTTTACTTCCGTAGTTCATAAGTGAATGATCTTCCACCTTTTCAATCTGAAGAACTCCTACTTATCCTTCAAAATATATCTCATCAAAATATACCATAAAAATGTCCTTGATCACTTCTTGCATTATTAACCACTACCTACTTTGAACAACACTTTCATAGCATTTATTAAATACAATGAAATTTTAAAATCTTTTTTATTAAATCATTTCTTGGTGTCAGGGACTTCCTCATATGCAGTCCCTTCCACATAGAGGAACACCTTCCATTCTACATATACAAAATGTTATCTATTCTTCAAATTTTGGCAAAATATCACCTCCAAATTGTTCCTGATTTCCCAGTAAAAAAAATTTCCTCTTCTGGATGCCAGGGTATCTCAGCAGTAGAGCGCCTGAATTGCAATCTCGAGGTCCAGGGTTTGATTCCCAGCCCCGGCCCGTGCAAACTCATGCGCTGAACCACAGTGCACAACTGGTAACTGCCAAGATAGCTCAATGTCAAAGGTTCTAGCCTCCCAATCTGAAGGCCCCAGTTTGGTTCCCACTCCATGCAGCCCCATCCACCTGTGTGGAATGAAACCATGTCACAACTAAAGATGTACAGCTAAGGAGACTGCTCGGGGCCCTCACCCCTTCTCTCTCTCTCTCTCACCTTCTCTCAAACAATAAAATAAATCTTTACAAAAAAAAAACCACATTTCGTCCTCTTCTATCTTTCATAACATTCTAAATTAGTGCTTCTCAAGCTTTAATGTGCATATGAATCAATGAAGGAACTTATCAAAAAATGCAAATTATGATTAAGGCAGATTCTGCACTACTAAGTGACCAGGTAAATAAAGTCAATGCTGATTGATGGTCTGTGGACATAAACCAGGCAAAGAATTACTATTTGTTTGATACAAATAAATTTTAAGTATCGCTTTAAAGATTTCTATGCTATACTTTACATACATGTAATAGTATCATTACATTCTTGCATTTATACACATGCATTTCATTATTGCTTTTGGATGTAGTTTTATACTACACACTTAAATATTCAGCCTGAACTTCACTATTTATTTATTTGTTTGTTAAAGATTTATTTTAGGGAAGCCAGGATGGCTCAATGGGTTAAGCGCTCACTTTGCAGCCCCAAGGAAAGAGGACTGAATCCCAACCCCAGCCCATGCAGACCCATATGCTAAACTGGGGAGTGTCCCCAGTTCAGTTCTCACCTGGGTGAGACCCCGGCCCAGTTCCTGCCCTGTGCAGCCCCGTGCCCACCTGTGGAATGAAACTATGTGGAAAAACCAATGATGTACAACTATGGAGACTGTTCTGGGCCCTCCCCCTTCTTTCTGTCTCTCTCTGTCAAAAACAATAAAAATAAATCTTAAAAAAAAAAAAAGATTTATTTTATTGTTTTGACAGAGAGAGAGAGAGGGACAGACAGAAGGAGAAGGGCGCAGAGTAATCTCCACAGTTAGTTTCATTCCACACATGTGGGCACGGGGCCACGCAGGGCAGGAACCAGGCTGGGGGCCTCCTGCATAGGACTACATGGGAAGCACACCCCAGGAGGGAATCAAAGCGGGGGCCTCCCAAATGGGAAGCTCACCCCAGTTCAGCATATGGGTCCACATGGGCCAGGGCCAGGACTTGAACCTCGGACCCCAGGGCTGCAAAGTGAGCACTCAACCTGCTGAGCCATCCCAGCATCCCCTATTTATTTACTTATTCATGCATAGCTCGTGTTCTTTCGACTGTACTTAAGGACTCTGGTTTTATACATTATACATTATCTTAAATAATTCTTAGAATATTCTTATAAGTACTGTGCTTTTTATTTTATAGGTGACAAAATGGACACTTATAAAAGCTATGTAACTTGCCCAGCATCACACAGCTACTATAAGAGTAGGGACTTTAACTGAAGTCTTCTGGCTCTAAATCAAGCAACTTTTTAGTTATAGTACCCAAAATGTGCCAAGTTTTGTAGTCCAGGGTATCAATCTCACACAAGATACAAGAAAGCAGAAATCATTTATTCCTATTATAATTATTTTGTGATATTTATATTCTGGGTTCTGTCGTAGGGGCTGGGATATAAAGATTAGAAAGTTTCTGTTCCTGAGGGACAGTTAACTAAGATTTCATCAAAGAAGTAGCATTTGAGTTCAGTCTTAAGTTTCAAGAGAGGATAAGAAAGAGAAAGGCACTTTAAGCATGAGGACCAGGATATGCATAGATATGGAGATCATCCCATCTGGGCAGATTTTTGGACAAGGACTATGTGTGGTCAAGTAGTAAAGATAGGTATCATTAAGAAAGGGAGATATGGGGATGCTGGCCTGGCTCATCAGGGCAAGCGCTTGCCCTGTAATCATGAGATCCAGGGGTCGAATCCCCATCCTGGCCAGTGTAGGCCCACCTGCTGAACTGCGGCGCAGCTGGTGGCCACCAGGATGGCATCAAAGATTCTCGCTTCCCATGAGGGAGGTCCTCAGTTTGGTTCCACCACATGTGGCCCCATGTCCACCTGTGTGGAATGAAACTATGTCAAAAAAGTGATGTGTAGCTGCGGAGACTGTTCTGGGCCCTTCCCCCTTCTGTCTGTCTCTTTCTTTCTCTCACACACACACATCCCTTCTCTCAAAACAATAAAATAAATATTAAAAGAGAGAGAGAGATGTGGACAGAATCTAGAAGGAAGGTATATGCTGAAAACATCTATGAGCCAAAAACATTCATAGTTAGAGAAACAGCATAAACAGGGAGAAGCAAGAATTTACATGACATACTCAAAAAAAGACTTGGGAGTTAAGAGTCAAATCTTCATGTTGGAGAACAAAAGAATTTAAGTGTGGTACCAGTTAATACTGAAACTTACACAGCAGAATCATTGCTAACATGTACTAAACATTTAACTCTACCAGACATAGTACTAAGTGCTTTGTATTTGCAAAATATTTGAGACCTTCGGTATTATTATTCCCATTTTGTATATAAGAAAACAGAGGTTAAGAGGAGCTAAGTAACTTGCCTAGCCTAGTATTACCGTATTTTCCGGCGTATAAGACGACCCCCTAATTTTACAGTTAAAACATAGGTTTAGGCCTATATTTGCTGTATAAGACTACAGCCTCGGAAGTGGGGGGTTGTCTTATACAGCGAATATAGGCCTAAACCTATGTTTTAACAGTAAAATTAGGGGGTCGTCTTATATGCCGGAAAATACGGTACATAGATAGTAACTGGTAAAGCCAGGATGCAAACCCAAGACTCTTAACACTGCTTCAGATACACTACTCCATTTACAAAAACTTAACAAAAGAGGCATCATGATTTAGAGCAGGAGTGTCAAACTGGCGGCCCCTTAGGTAATTTTTTGTGGCCCACGATGCTCTGAAATAAAATGAAAATAGAAAAAATTGTTATGAAGAAAATAGCGCTTAGGGGAGATCGAGGCAATACCGCACACACAATTCCCTCTTTAACCCTTTAACTACTGAAGACAAGTATACACGTGTCCTAGTGCCTTTCCTGGGGGCCTGTGGGCGTGTATAAATGCGCTGACTCACTTCCGGAGATGTTTGTAAATGTGATGTGGCCTGCATGAATCTTGCCTGTTGCACCAAATGGCCCGTGTTTTAATTGAGTTTGACACCCCTGATTTAGAGGAAAGCACTTTGAAAAGATAGACTTCATCTCACAGATCCTTCACTTGGAGGTTACCGAACTTCTCTAAACCTGTTTTATGATGAGGTACAGAAATAAAATTCAGCAGGATTCAAGACCAACCAAGACATTTGCTTAAAATACTCTGTAAATGTCAGCTGTACAAAGTTATACATGTGAAGATTGTATTATAAATACATTGTATTTACTCTTGTCTATATATCCTTGTATATAAATGGAGTCTACATACCCTTGAAGTCTAACTGGAGACATATGAATAAACCTTATGGATTCCACTTATTACGAGGTCTGACAATTAAGTTTGAGAACTTGCCGCTGTGTGCTTATGTTGGCAGCACTGTACAAACAGTTCAGTAAGGTTTCATATCTTTGCAGTATCAACATTTCACAGCTGTGTTCAAGTCGACATGTGGCGGTGTCTTGCTAAGTGGCGGTCATTATTGTTGTGTGTTTTTGTGTGCCATCACAAGAATGTTGGAGCTTGAATTAGCGCAAAGAACAGACATTAAATTTCTTGTTAAACTTGGCAACAGTGGGAGTAAAATCAGGGACACGTTATCCAAGTTAACAGGGATAATACCATGAGGAAAATGGCAATGTACAAATGGATTAAACATTTTTCTGAAGGGAGAGAGTTACAAGGAAGAGAGGTCAGGGTGGCCAGAAACATGCAGAACTGACAAAAACGTTGCAAAAATCCATCAAATTGTATGTCAAAGTCATCAGCCTACTGTGAGTGGCATAGCAGATTGGGTAAATAGATTGATAAACAGTTAGGAAAATCTTAACTGAAAACTTGGCATGAGAAAGGTATGTGCAGAAATGGTCCTGAAGAAGCTCACCCATGAACAAAAGCAAAGGAGAGCCAGTTTGCCAAAATCTTTTGGAGAGGCAAGATGATGTTTTGGGCTGTATTATCACTGGTGATAAAACATGGGTGTACCAATACAACACTGAAACAAAGCACCAAGTGCACAATGGAAGTCAGTCAATACTCCCCGTCTAAAAAAGATCCACCAGTCCAAACCAAGAGTCAAAATGATGTTGCTAACCATTTTTTGATATCAGAGGGACTATTCATTGTAACTTTGTACCATCTGGACAAACGGTCAACTAAGCTGGCTATTTGGAAGTGCTGAAAAGGCTACATGAATAAGTTAGATAATAGCAACCTGAACTTTTTGCCAATACCTCATGGCTCTTGCATCATGACATTGTACCAGCTCACATGGCTCTGTCTGTGAGGTGTTTTTAGCAAGTAAACAAATAATTTTATTGGAACACCCTCCCTCTTACCTGATCTGGCCCCCAATGACTTATTCCTTTACCCGAAAATAAAGGATATATTGAAAGAAAGATATTTTGATGACATTCAATACATTAAGGGTAATATGATGACAGTTCTGATGGTCATTCCAGAAAAAGAATTCCAACATTACTCTGAATGGTGGACTAGGCACTGGCCCTGGAGCATAGGTTCCCAAAGGGAGTACTCAAAGGTGACCATAGCGATATTCAGCAATACGGAATGCAGCACTTTTTCTAAAATGAGTTCATGAACTTAATTGTCAGACCTTGTACAAGTTTCTTGGTGTATGTAGTACGTCTATGGGTTAGCTCACTATATTATTCTATCAGATTTCTTTTTTTTTTTTTAATTTATTTATTTTTGACAGAGAGAGAGAGAGAAATGAACTGGGGGTACTCCCAGTTCAGCATATGGTTCTGCACGGGCTGAGGCCGGGATTCGATCCCTGGTCCCCGACACTGCAAAGTGAGCACTTAACCCACTGAGCCATCCCGGCTTCCCCTCTATCAGATTTCTTAGGTGGTATTTAAGACAGGTAATTTTTGCTGTGGGGGTAGGATATGAAAATATATATACACAGATACAGGAGTTTGAACAAACATCAGGTTTGATACTTAATAATAAACTTTCTTTTTTTTTAAGTCTGGAAAATTAAAGTTGAGATGATATACAATATGGAGACTGTTCTGGGCCCTCCCCCTTTCTCTCTCTCTCACCTTCTCTCAAACAATAAAATAAATCCTTTTTTTTTAAGATTTATTTTATTGTTTTTGACAGCGACAGAAAGAGACAGAGACAGAGAGACAGAGAGAAGGGGTAGGGCTCAGACCAGTCTCCACAGCTGTACGTCGTCAGTTTTCGAAATGGTTTTGTTCCACACAGGTGGGCGGGGGCCGCACAGGGCAGGAACTGGGCTGGGGGCCTCCCACATGAGAGGCACGCCCTCTTGAGCCAGGGGCCGAATGGGGGAAAGAGGCGGGGTGAGGACAGAAATGGGAGCCTCCCACATGGGAAGCATACCCCAGTTCAGCATATGGGTCCACATGGGCTGGGTCCACATGGGCTGGGGCCGGGATTTGATCCTCAGTCCCTGGGACTGCAAAGCAAGTGTTTAACCCACTGAGCCATCATGGCTGCCCCCAAAATAAATCATAAAGAGAGAAAAAGAAAGAAAATTAAAGTTGATATTCCTCTCTATGCTACCAAATGTAGGTGAAACAAATAGAATACTACAGTTTGATATGTTTCACTAAATTATTCATATTAAGTTTAAAGGAAATGTATCATCTGTTTTCTATGAAAATTTTATTTCACATTTTTATCTATAACCAAAACTACAGTACTATTTTTGAAAACAATACTAATCAAAAGTAAAATAAGAGGAGAGCTGGGATGGCTCAGCGGGTTAAGTGCTCACTTTGCAGTCCCAGGAACTGAGGATCAAATCCCAGCCCTGGCCTGTGTGGACCCATATGCTGAACTGGGGCATGCTTCCAATGCAGGAGGGAGGGCGGTGGGGGGGGGGGGGGCGGGGCCAGCCCAGTTCCCACTCTGCCTGGCTCCCACCCACCTGTGTAGAACAAAACCATGTCAAAAACTGATGACATACAACTATGGAAACTGCTCTGGGACCTCCCCCTTCTCTCAGTCTCTCTCTGTCTCTGCCTGTCTCTGTCAAAAACAATAAATCTCAAAAAAAAAAAAAGGCAAAATAAGGAAAACAAAACAAAGGGAAAACAAAGCTATATTAATAACTGATGCACCATGAAACCAGATTTCTGAGGAAATACTATGTTCTTTTCTAGAGTAAAATTTCTATAGCTAGTATAATTTATTTTTTCACATCAGGCAGGGCCTGGAAAATCATCGGTCTACAAGTCTAAAAAAAATAGATCAGCAGAGAAACATTCCAGTTTCATAGAGTCTGATAATGAACAGAGAAAAGGAGGAAACCAATTTTCCCCGTGATGCAGAAAAATCTTCCTCAAAACAGTACAAGGAATTCTGGAAAAGCTATTGGGAACGCCTAGCTAGATTACAAGAAGTTTCAAATATACCTAGGTCTGCTTCTTTGAATATTGAGGTCAAACACTAAAAAACAGGAGGAAAACTGGGACGTAGGCAAGATATCAAATTCCTTGTATTTGCAGCGCCGAATCCAATCCCAGCAAAAGTTACCAATGGATAAATAACAGAGGAACACTGATCTCTTTCCTCGTTCTCATTCTTTTGACACCTACCCTGGTCAATGTAACGATCGCTTTTCTGAGCAACAGCAAATCATTTCAGAGTTACAATCTTTGGATTCAGTGGATCCTCTTGAAGTAGGTAGGTCACCAGAAAAACCTGCCCCAGACGGAGTGGGTAAAGCTAGAGCTGACCAAAGGAACTTGGAATCGCACACCCCTGGCTCACCCACTCGGGCCCTCTCTGACGGGCCCTCCGCTTGCTGCCTGTCCCCACCCAGCCACAACCACCTCAGCACCACAAAGACCCCGCCGCCACGAGGCGATTCAGTCTCACCTTCGGCGTCAGCTGAAGAGACAAAGGTGAAGTCCCCGTTGGTGGGGGAGTACGCCGGGGGCGGGCCCGGCGGCTGCATCCTGCGGCCCCTTGGAGCCGGGGGCGGTGGAGTAGGCTGCGGCTGGGCCCAGGCCCCAAGGCGGCCGAGGCGCTGACCCGCACGCGCGCCCTACGATGCGGCCCGCGAGCCAGAAGATGCAGGCTGCAAGCGAGGCCCGCAACAAGCGCTGCGGCCGCGAGGCTGCCCCCGAGACTGCCCCACTAAAGTTTTCTCGGTGGCGACCGCCCAAGCACCACGACGCCGGCGCCCTGACAGGACCATAACAGTGACAGCGATGCTGGGATTGGCTCTTTGTAATGTGCTCTCCCATTGGCTCCTGCAGAAAGGTTTTGATTGGATTGCTGAGTTATTGATGCCGGAAATTTACCCAGGACCGGAAGTTCACGTCTATTTCTTGGACCTGTCTGCCTTTGCCATCCCTTTTGGCTGTTTTTGTTTCCTTTGAGTCTCCTATGACTTTCCTTTATATATTTCCTCCGTTTTTGTTAGCTGGGTGGGTTGAAGAATTATACAACTAGGAACGTTTCTAGAGGTCAGCCCCGGTCCAAGATACTAAGATTTTAGGGGATTGGGCAAAGGGAAGTGAAAATGCCACGAAATTTTCTTGCGTTTTTGAAGGTGGCTTTTTCTTGAGTGGTATTCATATGGTTCCTGTAGACTTTTGTTTCCCAGAACTCCTACAAAGTCAGTTTTGCCACTTTCTGGTGGTTTTTTATTGTTTCCTCGGGGAAACAGTTAAACTGATCTCAGGCGGGCGGGCTCCCGAGTGTCTCCCTAGTTCTTCCGTTAACCATTTGGCTAGTAGCTGGTAACCTCTTATTTCTTTCCATCATAATGTCTGTTATTTCAACAATAGTCTTAAGCATTATTATGAGTAAAGCCAGTTCCTCTCTGCAGAGATACAGTGCTTTTTGTCTTTATGGCCTGCCTTTCTGCCTAGTCAGAACCCCTATGTGACTGCACCAGAACTGCAAGCAGAGACCTCCTCTTCCCTGAGGGACACCCCTGCTGTTCTATGCGTGAGCACTGTGGGTGTGTCAGCCTCTGCTCTTTACAGCTTGCCCCTTTCAGCATGGAATCTCTACTCTCCACAATTCTTACCAAGATTTAATAGTTTGGTTTTTTTTCTCAGACGAAATGTTTCACTATTTGCTGCAATCCTTAGGACAATTTTCAGAGACTTTAAATCAAGTTTTTCAACCCTCATGCCATATGCAGCCCAGGACTGCTTTGAATGTGCCCCAACACAAATTCATAAAGTTTCTTAATACATTATGAGATTTTTTTTTTTTGCAATTTTTTTTAAGCTCATCAGAAATCATTAGTGGTGGTGTATTTTAATGTGTGGCCCAAGACAATTCTTCCAATGTGGCCCAGAGAAGCCAAAAGGTTGAACACTCCTGCTTTTAAGTGATTAAAAAAAATTTTTTTTTCACCTTTCTATTTATGTTTTGTTGGAGAGAGCTCCTACCCCACTTTGCCAGAATCCTGTGCCCATCCTTTTATTTCAACTTTTCTATATCCTTGCAGTCTAGATATGTATTTTTGTAAACAGTATTTTTTCCTAGTGTAACAACCTTAGCCTTTAAACTTGAGCATTGAGTCAATTTACATTCATTGTTGTTGGTACATTGGATTTCTTCCATCTTATTTTATTCTACCTTTAAAATTTTGTTTTCTGGGGAAGCTGGGATGGCTCAGTGGGGTTACGTAAGCACTTGCTTTGCAGCCCCAGGGACCAAGGATTGAATCCGGGCCTGGCCCATGCGGGCCCATATGCTGAACTCGGGTGTGCCCCCAGTTCAGTTCTTGCCGGGGCCTATGCGGGAGGCTCCCAGCCCAGTTCCTGCCCTGAGCAACCCCGTGTCCACCTGTGGAGTGAAACTATATGGAAAACTAATTCTGTCAACTGTGGAGACTGCTCTGGGCCCTCCGCCTTCTCTCTGTCTTTCTCTGTCTCTTTGTCAAAAAACAATAAATAAATAAATCTTTAAGTTTTGTTTTCTGTCTTTACATTATTTTCTGTATTATTTCCTTTTACTAGTTTTGAAGTTATACCCTCTATTTCTATTTATCAATTACAATGAACTTTCAATGTGTGCTTAACTTATCATAGTCTAAAGTTAATATCTTTACTCTCTCCCAGATAATACAAGAACCCTAAAACACTGTCTTTTGTTTTCTAGTTGGTATTGAAAAATGAACTTTGTTTCTTTGAAGATGATTCCTTTGTGTTCTTTCATTGCCTTTAATATGTTTTTTCCATTCTATATGCTGAGAATGGATACTGAAATGAATATGGTATGGATTTCATTTTGTTTATATTGCTTGGAATTTACTGGATAACCTGAACCTCAAGGTTGTTGTCTTTCTTCAGTTCATGAAATAGTCAGTTATTATCTCTTCTAATATTGCTGCTACTCTATTCTTTCCTTTTGAAACTCCAATTAGGTATATAACAATAATAGGTAACACTAGCATGATTCTTATAGCTAATAGTTTCATGGCACTTACTATTTACCAGGTACTCCTGTAAATATAATAATATAATATATAATATAAAAAATAATGTTTTACATTAAATCATTTGATCCTCATTACAACCTCATGAAGTAGGTACTATTTATTTTTCTATCCTTATAAGTAAGGAATATTAGGCAGAAAAAAGTTAATGATTGTCAAAGATCACAGAGATACTAAGTGGTAAAACCTGGAGGTGAAGCCTTAGTAATCTGACTCCAGAGTCCTAACCACAATGCTCTGAACTCTATTGTTTGTTTGTTTTTTGTTTGTTTTCCACTCTTAAGAGCGCATTCTCCTTTGCTTAAGTATTTTGTTCTTTGTATTTCTTTGTTTTTGTTTTTGATCTGTCCAAGTTAATGGGTCACTTCACACAGGTCTGGTTGTCAACTGAATTTGGCATGTTAGCAATCAACTTGCAGTAGTCACAACAAAATTTAAAAGAGCATTTCTTTGGGGTTGCCAGGATAGTTCAGCAGGTTATGTGAGAACTTTTGCCACAGTGCTTAGCAGTTACCAATTGCACCACAGTTCAGTATATGGGTTTGCATGGCCCAGGGC
This sequence comes from Craseonycteris thonglongyai, assembly GCA_004027555.1. Lineage (NCBI taxonomy): Eukaryota > Metazoa > Chordata > Mammalia > Chiroptera > Craseonycteridae > Craseonycteris > Craseonycteris thonglongyai. The sequence continues at coordinate 95,193 of PVKE010000882.1, read as the reverse complement.
CAGTATTCAATCCCCAGACCTTGTGGTTGCAAGGCAAGCCCTCAACCTGCATCCCTAAAATAAATTTTTTTTTTAATAATAAAAGTTTTTTTTTAATATAGTTACACAGGTGATGCTACACTCTCAATATCCATTTTGTCAATAAGAATATTATCCTAATAAATTGTAGGCGTGCATTTCTCCAGTCCAGACTTTGGGCACTTGAGGTCAGGGTGTTTTCAGACTATTTTTTTCTTTTGTTTTTTTTTAAGAGTGTATTTTCTGTTTGTATGGTGCAAAGTTGTGTTTTTTTTAAATTTTTTAAAGATATATTGTTTGAGAGAAGGTGGGGCGGCCGAGCAGTCTCCACAGTTGCACATCATTAGTATTGACACGATTTCATTCCATACAGGTAGGTGTGGGGTCCCACGGGGTAGGGGAATCTTCACAGTTACCACTTGTGCTGCAGTTCAGCATGTGGGTTTGCATGTGCTGGGGCCGGAATTCAATCCTCAGACCTCACGGTTGCAAGGCAAGCACTCAATCTGTTGAGCTATCTGGGCATCCCCTCAGACTATTATTCTTCTTTCAGGAATTCATGTCCTGCTTTGCATTCTTTAAATAATGGGCTATTAACCTTCCAGGAGTGGCACAAATGCTGATCTGACTGGCATGTCTTAAAAATTGTAGTTTACTCAGACTAAGAAACTTTATGCTATTCATCGAAACTTTCTCAAATATAAGTGGGAAACCCATGATTTGTTTGCTTTTGTGTTTATAACTTTTATCTTAAAATGAATACATCCTTATTGGAGAAAATAGAAAACAAAAAGCACCATCCTATTATATTACCTAGAGGCAACCACAATTAACATCTTGGTGTAAATCCTTACAATACTTTTTCTAAACATTTTATATATAAAATATATTATTCCATACACATTGTCTTATAGCACAATTTAACAGTTTCCAATGTCTCCCTATATTTTTCTACATTTTTTAAAGATTTATTTTGTTGTTTTTGACAGAGAAAGAGACAGAGGCAGAGAGAAGAGGGAGGGCCCAGAGCGGTCTCCAAAGTTGTATGTCATCAGTTTTTTGACATGGTTTCATTTCACAAAGGTGGTCAGGGGCTGCACAGGGTGGGAACTGGGTTGGGGGCCTCCTGCGTGGGAGGCATGCCCCCTTGAGACAGGGGCCAAACTGGGGGGGGAGGGGCAGGGGTGAGAACCGAACTGGGAACCTCCTGCATGGGAAACATACCCCAGTTCAGCATATGGGTCCACACGGGCCGAGACCAGGATTTGGTCCTCTGTCACCAGGGCTGCACAGAGAGCACTTAACCTGCTGAGCTGTCCTGTATAGCACAGCCCTTCATCTCACTTCAGAGAAGCGCACTTCCCACGTTGGGAAATACTGCTGTTATTCCCATAAAACACCTGAAATGTAGAAACTCATTTAGGGGAATACTTAGATATCCTTTTATGTCAGATAAGGTAATGTCAGAATGTTCTTTTGAAATAAGAAGCTATAGTTCATAAAAAGTTTGTAGTGGGAGGATGGGATGGCTCAGCAGGTTCAGCGCTCGCTTTGCAGCCCCAGAGCCCAAGGACTGAATCCTGGGCCCGGCCCATGCGGACCCACATGCTGAGCTGGATGTGCCCCCAGTTCAGTTCTTGCCGGGGCCTATGCGGGAGGCTCTGGCCCAGTTCCTGCCCTGTGCAGCCCTGCGCCCACCTGTGGAGTGAAACTATATGGAAAACTAATGCTGTCAACTATGGAGACTGCTCTGGGCTCTTCCCTTCTCTCTGTCTCTGTCTGTCTGTCTGTCTGTCTGTCTCTTTCTGTCAAAAAACAATAAAATAAATCTTTTAAAAAAGTTTATTGTAATTTCTGAAAAGATAGGGGAAACAATACGCAAGAATGTCAGTCTCAACAGAAGTGCTAGGATGTGACGACATGGATGGACCTTGTAATCATCATGTTAAGCAAAATTAAGTCAGATAGAAAATAATCAAGAGCCATATGACTACACTTATATGTGAAATATAAAACTGAAAGTAACAAAGAAACAAAAACTCGTGGTCACAGTCAGTAGTTCTAACTGAGGGTAAGGGGGGTGGGGCAGGAGAAAGGGGGCATAAATATAGGATGAAGAAAAGAAAAACTGACTCTGGGTGGAGGGCACACAATGCAACACATCCTGGAACCTATGTAATTTTCACTAAGCAATGTCACCCCAATAAACTTAGCAATTAAAGAATACATGAATAAATATAAAAAAGAGAAGTACTGAGAGATTTCGCCATTTCCAGGGCTTGCTGTAAACGGGCTTCCTGGAGTTTGTGATCACAAGCTTTGAATGCGTGTGTGCCAGTGGGAGCCTAGGGTTCTTCGTACTCATGAGAGTGCCCTGTGTATCGTCAGTGGAGTGAACTGATGGTGGTGACCCACCTGCTCTCTGATCACCGTCCCCAGGACCCTGGTGACCTAGAGTGTGCATTTGCTAGAGGTCTGCTGGGATCGAATCTACAGAGGGTAAGCATAACTTCGACGGCAGTAGCAATATGCTTTGATCATTTCGTTTTTCTCTCTTTCTCTCTGTTAATCATAAAAATTTACATAAATGAAATGTTCAAAATACTTTGCTTCAGGGGAGGGGCCTAGGGGAGGTGGGAAGGGATGGGGCATCAAACATATGGTGATAGAAAGAGAACTGACTCTGGGTGGTGAGCACATAATGCAACACATAGACAATGTCATGTAAAATTGTACACCTGGAACCTATGTGATTTTTGCCAACCAATGTCATTCCAATAACTTGAACAATTAATAAAAAAATAAAAATAAAATAAATATTTTGTTTTATTTTAAGATGTAGAATAAATAAACCAGCAGCAATAGGATGCATATGTTAAGAACAAATAGCGGGGAGGCTGGGATGGCTCAACGGATTGAGCGCTCGCTTTGCAGCCCTGGAGACCGAGCATCGAATCCTGGCTCCGACCCATGTGGACCCATATGCTGAACTGGGGTGTGTCTCCAGTTCAGTTCTTGCCGGGGCCTATGTGGGAGGTTCCTGGCCCGGTTCCTGCCCTGTGCAGCCCTGTGCCCACCTGTGGAGTGAAACCATATGGAAAACGAATGCTGTCAACTATGGAGACTGCTCTGGGCCCTCCCCCTTCTCTTTGTCTGTCAAAAACCAATAAAAATAAATCTTTAAAAAAAAAAAAAGAACAAATAGGATATAATAGGTAATTCCTTTCCTACTGTAAATTTCTAGTTTGTGCATCTTTAAGTCTCAAGTTTTTACTTTTCTCTGGCTACTGTTACTTACATTCATCTTCCCTTTCTGAATAGGTAGTACTTATGTCCAAAGCATTCTTCTATGCTTTGAAACAACAACAACTTGTCAGTATTTGTGCTTCTCTTACAATCCTCAGCCACGGAACCGGGAGACACTAGATTTACATGACATGAGGCCTCACTATGAAATTGAAAGCAAATTTAAAAAACTTAATTTTAAAAGTGTCTTTTGGTCCACCCAAGAAGAGGGCAGGCAGCATGATTGCTCAGCCAGTTACTATGAGGAGAGGGAATGGTTTTATTTTTGATTTTGTTTTTTCAAGGATTTATTTTATTGCTTTTGAGAGAAGGTAAGGGACAGAGGAAGAGAGAGAGAGAGAGAGAGAGAGAGAGAGAGAAAGAAGGGGTAAAAACCCAGAGCAGTCTCCAGAGTTGTACATCATTACTCATCACATAATTTTTATTCCACATAGGCGGATCTGGTGCCACACAGGCTGTGAACTGAACTGGGGGCCTCCTGCATGAGATGCCAGAACTTTCACCCCCATCCTGGTGGTTACCAGTCATGCTGTAGCTCAGCATATGGGTTTGCACAGGCCCGGGCCTGGATGTGATCCTGGAACCTTGTGGTTACAATGCAAGCGCTCAACCTGCTGAGCTATCCCAGAATCCTAGGTTTTTGTTTTGTTTTTTTAAGATTTATTTTATTGTTTGAGAGAATGTGTGAGAGAGAGAGAAAATGGGGTAGGTCCAGAGCAGCCTCTACAGTTGCACATCACTAGTTGTGACATGGTTTCATTCCCCATGAGGATGTGGGGCCCCATGGGACAGGAACTGAACGGGGGGCCTCCCACCTGGGAGGCAAGACACCTCACCGCTGAGCCATCCCAGTAGCCACCAGTTGCACCACAGTTCAGCATATGGGGCTTATACGAGCTGAGGTTGGGAATCAAACCCCAGACCTTGAGATTGCAAGGCAAATGCTCAAACTGCTGAGCTATCCTGGCACCTCCGAGAATGGGGTTTTATGTGGGTTTTGGGACCAAATATTAAAATTTGAATTTACACTCATTTAAAACATGTGTCAGTGTTAAAGCCTTAACACTGAAGACTGTGGGTTTGAATGGCTGACTGAATTTGCCTGCAGGGGTGGTCAGTCTGGCCTGATGGAGTTTCATTTAAATGTACACTCAGGGTATAGATTTATGTTTACTGTGAGATAAAGTGAGCGAAAGGCCTTTGAAAGTAGGTTTTGGACTTACAGGAAGGAAATCAATGTTTGTTCCTAAAACTGTTGTTAGAATTGCAGAAGGTGAGCTGAAAAGATCAGGAGGGGCTCCTCAGTCCATCCAATCCCCTGAATTACAGGTGAAAAACCTGAGATCTGGAGAGAGAAGTGAAGAAAATCACTGTTTGCAGGATATCTATTGCTGATCGGGTCTTTATATACTTTATCTCAATTAATCCTTACAGCCCTGGTTTAGAAGGATGAAAAAAATGATGATGAGAAGGTAACTAACATGCTTTAGGTCAGGCAGCTAATTGTCTACAGATCTAGGGAAGAACCAGTCTCCTGTCATTGTTCTCTTCCCAGTTCAGCACACTGCTATCATATAATACTAATTGTATTAGTGTGCTCTGGCTGCCATAACAAAATTCCACAGACTGGTGGCTTAACCAACACAAAGTTATTTTCTCACAGTTCTGAAGACTAGAAGTCCAAGATCAAAGTTCTGACAGGTTTGGTTTCTCCTGAGGCTGCTCTCCTCAGCATGCAGGTGTCTGCCTTCTCACTGGGTTCTTGTGTGGTCTTTCCTCCGAGCTTGCATCTCTGGGGTCTCTGTGTGTACAAATCTCACCATCTTGTTAAAGACACCAGTCAAGTTGGATTAGGGCCTACCCTTACAGCCTCATTTTAACCTAATTACCTTTTCTGGGGTAATTAGGATTTGGGGTGGCCACAATTCCACCCACAACACTAATATTAACAATAACGTGAGATTTCTGGAGTCTGTTGGAGATCTAAGAATATTCTAGTCTAGAACTATTTTACTAGAAATGAAGACAGATAGCACCCACTGATCATCTCTGTTCTCCATCTCTTTCCCATTTTCACAATAGTCTTAGGAAATGAGTATTATTTAGGACAGTGTTTCAGATAAAGAAAGCAAAACTCAGTGAGGGACTGAAACACTAATACATGCAAACAACAAGGTGAATTGCAAAAACATGAAGGTAAGCGAAAGGGGTCAATGCAAAAATACATACTATATTTTTCTATTTATATCAGCAGTGTCCAACCTTTTAACTTCCCTGGGCCACATTGGAAGAATTGTCTTGGGCCACACATAAAATGCACTAACACTAACAATAGCCGAAGAGCTAAAAGAAAAAAAAAAAGAGGGGTAGCACAAAAATCTCAGTTTTAAGAATTTGTGTTGGGCCTCATTCAAAGCTGTCCTGGGCTGTAGGGTGGACATGCCTGATTTATAACAATTTCTACAACAGGAATAACTAATTTATAGTTAAAGAAATCATACCAGTGGTTGTTTTGGTGGGAACTAGGAGGGATGGACTATAAAGAGGCACACAGGACCTTTCTGCAATGATGGAAATATTCTAAATCTTAACTGGGGTATTATTGACATGGGTGTGTCCATTTGCCAAAGCTTCGTTAATTATACCTCAATGAGGTTGAGTTCAAAAATTAAGCAGTTTAATACGTAAACTGATACAGAAAGTCCTAAAAAATATAGTAAATGAAACATAATAAATGTTGAACATTATGTCTAGTGTGTCCTTATTTAATGTGGGGGAAAAGAAAAAAGAGTAAGTACAAAAGTGACAGTGGTTGCTGCCTGATTGTTTCTGGTTCTGTTCTGTTACAGAGTGATGAGCAATTTTACAGAAAGAAGAGGATAATATTGGGATCTTTGACCTGTCTGTTTGGAAATAATATTGTCTATTGAGATACAGAAGGGTGAAAAGCTTTTATGCAAAACAAGTAAGTATACTAGAAATAAAATCTGCCTGGTTATAGTATGCTACCAAATCTTGATGATACTGAATGGAAACAAAATTCATGACTTCCCCTGACCAATTATATATGGAATTCCCAATAAATATTCTTCTGTGGTTTTGAGAATTCAGTTTCAAACATGGCAGCCTATGAGAGAAAGCAGAACCACAGATGAGATAGAACTTACATAAAGAATAACCAGGTGTATGTTTTAAAATATTGGTCCCCTGCCATCACTTATTGAGCCGCATCTTCCCAGCCAGACAGCAAAGAGCTAGCCCTGTCAAGATCATTCTGAAGAACAAACATGGTGTAGAATTAAATGGCAACCGAAATGCAACTCATTCCACTTTGATTATTGAATGCAGACCTGTGCTATGCAATGCAGTGGCTACTGCCACATGTCTATTCAAATGTGATTTAAATAAATAAAAATTAATAAAATTTAAAATTCAATTGTACAGTTACACTAGCCACATTTCAAGTGCTCAATAGCCACATGCTGCTATTGGCTACTCTTTTGTACAGCACAAATATAGAACATGTTCTTCATCTCAGAAAATTCTATTATACAGCACTAGGCAAAGGCTTATTCTGATAAGAATAAATACTGAATGAGTGAATAAATGAATGAGCAGCATTGTTTTCACCTAACAACCTGATAAGAGAGGAGTATGGTAGTCCATACACAGAAAGATATGCCATGATTATTAATAAGAACAAACCTTGTGGAGGTCTCTAGGCCTTTCTGAGGGGACATTTCTTCAGCTGTAAAATGAAGATCATGACTAGATCCAGACTTATAGGTCATCTCCATAGGGGCAATGTAGAGGACAAGAGAGAAGATGAGAGCCCAGAGGGAGAAGAGACTCGCTGGCAGGACATGCAGATAGGGAGGTGGTGACAGTCTAGTCAACATTAGGAGTAGAGGCTGGTGACAGAGAGAAAGGCAAGCGGGGGTGGGATTGTGGGGATCAGAGTGCCTGGTGGTGCATTTTAGGCCAAAGAAGCCACAGGGCCTTTGGGAAGAGCAAATCTACTTGGATGAATGAAGAAAGATTTGAGAACAAGGGACAGCCTAGCCCAGAAAGAAAGCTAGTATAGCTAGTGTCTGAGAGTGAAAAACCAGGGAGACACTTTGCCAAGCTGTCCTAGACTGCCTGAGTGCAGGGTGGTCTACGTTCCTGAGTTAGAGCTTGGAGAGCCAGACACAGAAATGGCATAGCTTCCCCAGGGACTACAAGTTAGAGCACTTATACTGGGTATAGACCAACTGTCTTGCAGTGATATGCTTCAGAAAAGAACAAATTCTATGGGAGATAAATATGCTACTCCTTTCAGTGGTGACAATTGGCTAAGACTAGTAGCTAACATGTATTGAGCTATGACTTTGTATGAGGTACTATACATGAATTCTCATAACTTCATAAGGTAAATACTGTTTTCGACCCAATTGCACAGATAAGGAGCTAATGGTGTACTGGAGCCGGTGCTTACAGTTTTATGAGACTGATAGTTGAATGTTCATGATTTTTGTTAACCAATGGGCATATATTATTAGCTTGAAATCAGCCATGGTGGAAATATTTATAATGTGAATATTGGTAAGTGCTATGAATTAGGGTCTTCATTCCCAGAGAGCCAGTGTGTTCAACATTTAGCAGCACAGCATTGAAATAGGCTCAAAGAAGGTTAGCAACTTTCCAAGATTACACACATGGGAGCTACTGGAAGATCCCAGTCCAGTCTCATCACTCTAAAGCCCACTATGACATCACTGGGGACCCTCTTTTAGTGGGACATAAGATTGCTCACCTTACCTCATCACCAAAGAAGAACCATCTTGCTCACCAAGGACTCGGGTTGGAGATGAAAAGCTTTGCAGAGCTTTGCTTTAGGGCCCAGAATTCACTCATTTGGCATCTCCAGATCTCAACTTGGGTCCAAAGGGGGGAAAAAAAAAAATGCATGACCTTCATGCTCTGGCAACACGCACATTTTATACAAGTAAATAAATATGTCTACTTCCCCCATCTCCTCAGTGAATTTCATAAAGGAGAATAGTCAAGTCCTCATTCAAAGGATGGGAATGACTGTTGTAAAGCAAGTCGTGGATGAGCTATTTGTATGGAATGTTCTGAATTTTGAAGAAGTAAACAACATTTGCTGCGAGAAGGTGGAGCAAGATGCTGCAAGGGGGATCATCCACATGATTTTAAAGAAGGGTTCAGAAGCCTGTAACCTCTTTCTTAAATCCCTTGAAAAGTGGAACTATCCTCTGTTTCAGGACCTGAATGGACAAAGTAAGTGTCAATTTGCTTGAATCTGTTCCACAAATAGACTAAACCATGACCAAGATCCATAATCCCCATGACAGAGTCTCTGCTCTCCACCCTCTTTATATCACTGGGTGGTGGGCTTTGGTTATGCTAAGGAAAAGAGCAGGCCCTCTCAGAAAAATCTCCTGTTGGATCACTTGATGATGGAGCCAGTAATTTCAGAGTCAGGGGATAAATTATTTAGTATAGTCTCACTTCAAAAATCAAACTGGACAATAAAGGCACTTAAGAAGTCCATGTAGTAGTGGGTTCTTAGTTTGATGAGGGCGATCTGTGGGCAGGTGGCCCAGCGGACTACTGTACCTACTCCATGATCCCAGCACTGTGGTAAAGAGAGGCTGACTGACTACCGAGCGTGATTCTACTTCTCACGAGATAGTCATTTGGTTTTTTATTTCATTAAATTGGTAAATTATTTCATATCAGGTTTTAATCAAGGTTAAGGCTTGATCGGCTGACAGTTACCCCTAACCATCATTCTCAGCCATCTCCTCACTATTCTCAGGTACTAGACCCAAACACAGGCTCCTCTCACTTCCAATCAGCTGCTACAAGATTTGGTGGTAGAAAGGAAGAAACAGAAAGCCAAAGGGGAGAAAATGTCGAGGGTGATAGGCAAAAGCAGGAATAAGTGTCTGGAACCCTTGTGGCTGCCCAGAAATGGGGAAGGAAATTAAAATCACCAGTGGAAGATTCTCAGCATTACTCCACCTTCATGTTCCCTTACTCTAGGTCCTGGGGAGACACAAAACTGAGTCCTCTTTAATCTCACCTGTTTTCTACCAGGTCTTTGTCATCAGATGTCAGAAGAAGATTTAGATGATTTGGCTCAGGATTTAAAGGACTTCTACCATGCCCCATCTTTTCTGAACTTCTACCCCCTGGGTGAAGATATTGACATTATTTTTAATTTGAAAGGCACCTTCACAGAACCTGTTCTGTGGAGGAAAGACCAACACCACCACCGTACGGAGCAGCTAACCCTGTGTGGTCTGCTAGACACTCTTCAGAGCCCCTGCATCGTTGAAGGGGAATCGGGCAAAGGGAAGTCCACTCTGCTACAGCGAATTGCCATGCTCTGGGCCTCTGGAAAGTGTGCAGCTCTGACTAAGTTCAAATTAGTCTTCTTTCTGCGTCTTAGCAGGGCCCAGGGTGGACTCTTTGAAACCCTGTGCGATCAACTGGTGGATGTACCTGACACGACCAGGAAGCAGACTTTCATGGCCATGCTGCTAAAGCTACGGCAGAGGGTTCTTTTTCTTCTTGATGGTTACAATGAATTCAAGGCCCAGAACTGCCCAGAAATTGAAGCTCTGATAAAGGAAAACCACCGCTTCAAGAATATGATTGTCGTCACCACCACCACTGAGTGCCTGAGGCACATCAGGCAGTTTGGCGCCCTGATTGCTGAGCTGGGGGATATGGGGGAGAGCAGTGCCCAGGCTCTCATCCGGGAAGTGCTGATGAAGGAGCTTGCTGAAGGCCTGCTACTCCAGATTCAGAGATCCAGGTGCTTGAGGAATCTGATGAAGACCCCTCTCTTCGTGGTCATCACTTGTGCAATCCAAATGGGGGAGAGCGAGTTCCATTCTCACACACAAACAACACTCTTCTGTGCTTTCTATGACTTGCTGATACATAAAAACAAGCACAAGCGTAAAGGGGTGGCCACAAGGGACTTCACTCGGAGCCTGGACCATTGTGGAGACCTCGCTCTGGAGGGCGTGTTCTCTCACAGGTTTGATTTCGAACCGGAGGACATGTCCCGTGTGAACGAGGATGTCCTATTGACAACGGGACTCCTCTGCAAATACACAGCTCAACGGTTCAAGCCGATGTATAAATTCTTTCATAAGTCATTCCAGGAGTATGTCGCAGGACGCAGGCTCAGCAGTTTATTGATGTCTCAAGAGCCAGAGGAGGTGACCAAGGGGAACGGTCACTTGCAGAAAATGGCTACCATTTCAGACATTACATCCAAGTATAACAACCTGCTCCTGTACACGTGTGGGTCATCTGCCAAAGCCACCAGGACTGTTCTGAGCCACCTTGCAGCAGTGTATCAGCACGGCAGCCTCCCGGGGTGCTCCATCGCCAAGAGGCCTCTGTGGAGGCAGGAATCTCTGCAAAACGTGCAAAGCACCACTATGCAAGAAGTTCTGAAAGCCATGAACATCAATTCCTTTACAGAGTGGGGCATCAGTTTATTCCAGGAGAGTATGTGCAAATCAGACCTGAGTGAAGAATTTGAAGCTTTTTTCCATGGGAAAAGCTTATATATCAACTCAGAGAACATCCCTGATTACTTATTTGACTTCTTTGAACACTTACCGAATTGTGCAAGTGCTCTGGACTTCATTAAACTGGACTTCTATGGGGGAGCCACAGCTTTGCAGGACAAGACTACACAGGACACTAGCAGGACCTGCACAGAAGAGCCCCCAGGAACCTACATTTCCAGCAGGGCCATGTCTTTGTTCTTCAACTGGAAGCAGGAATTCAAGATCCTGGAGGTCACACTCCGGGATTTCAGCAAGTTGAATAAGAAAGATATCAAATATCTGGGCAAGATATTCAGCTCTGCCGAGAGCCTCAGATTGCACATTAAGAGGTGCACCGGTGTGGCTGGAAGCCTCAGTTTGGTCCTCAGCACCTGTAAGCACATTCATTCTCTCATAGTGAAAGCCAGTCCTCTCACCGTCGAAGACGAGCAGCACATCACGTCTGTGACAAACCTGAAAACCTTGAGTATTCACAATCTACAGACCCCACGGCTGCCAGGTATCGTCAACATCAGCTACAATAGAACCTGGCTAAGTATCATGGAAATGTTAGATATCATATGGTTTTGCTTTAAATTCTACCAGGTGTCAAGACTTGGTAGGGAGCTGAAATGGTTGGGGAGAGAGGTCCATGTGGGGGAAGGCACTCAGACCAGGAAGCCCTAGGGAGGATTTCTAGAGCTGAGGCTAAACAGTTTGAATAGCTATATAGTTTATATAGAAGTGTGTGTGTGTGTGTGTGTGTGTGTGTGTGTGTGTGTGTTGTATATATAGTGGTTGAGCTTGTCTTCAGTGAACTTTCCCCTTTCTCAGCATCTCCATCTCCCCCCAGCACCCACTGCTTCCCTGCCAGTGACACCTCTTCCTCTTTTCAAGTCTGGGAAGAAATCTAGCCCTTAAACTAATCATTTACAGGAGCTAGTGGCTAATTGTGCTACTAGATTCTCCACTAGGAAATTGCAGAACAACCCCAGCCCTGGCCCCACCCCCAAGTATTGTTCATTCTGAAAAAAATAATAATAAAAAAAGAAATGGGAACAGATTTTATCTAACATGAAGAAATTTCAGACTTCAGACACACACAAGCCCATGGGGTGATCTTTTTTGGGTAAAGGGCAGTTTCCCCGAAATACAAAATTACACGAAAGAAGAGTGTCTGTCCTACCTGTGTAGATCAGCCCTGTAGCTGGGAGCAGGCACTGCTCTGCAGTATGAAACCGTAGCCATCAGGAGCCTTGCTCTACCAGGATTCATTTTCATTCACAAGCGATTTTCCCTGTGTTCTGCCTCCCTTGTCACCTGTAGGGGAAATTTTTAAGAATCTAGACTCTTTTGTGCAGGTAAACTTTGTAACCTCCTATTCAATGCAGGAATCCCTTCTATGAGGTTCTGGAGTCACCCAGACAGCGTTAGGCTCCCTTCTATGTCAGAAAACTCAGCCTCTCCTCTTGATGGCTATTCTTTTGTAATGATCTTGCAAACAGGTTACCTATATGCTGAATTTGGACTGCATAGTGTTTTGAATTTTCGCTTTAATGTTTGCCAATATTTTACCTTCATTTTTTAAAAAGTATTTTTATTGTTTTTGACAGAGAGAGAGAGATACAGAGACAGAGAGAAGGGGGAGGGCCCAGAACAGTTTCCATAGTTGCACATCATTGGTTTTTCCACATAGTTGCATTCTACAGGTGGGCTTAGAGCTGCACAGGGCAGGAACTGGGCCGGAGTCACACCCCAGTGAGAACCGAACTGAGGGCACTCTCCACTTCAGCATATGGGTCCACACGGGTTGGGGCCAGGATTCAATCCTCAGTCCCCTGGGCTGCAAATTGAGCGCTTAACCCACTGAGCCATCCCGGCTTACCTATGTTTTAACTTTATTTTTTAAGTTATAAGCTCACATGGTCCAAATTACAAAACAATCTACCATGGAAAATCTCCTTCTCTTCCTCATCCTAGACCCATGATTCTTCCCCGTAAAGGACTTGCCAGCATTTTAAAATTGGGAGATATCATGTGAAAATACAAGTTTTTCATTTCTCTTGAAAATTGTAGATTTGACAACTGATGGCCCACATCCTCACTTGATACCAACAATGCGTTTGAACTTCATGATCTGCTCCTATGCTCTTTGGAAAAGACACAAATCTCCCATTGGCCTGAAATTTTTTTTTGTTATATTCTCTTGGTCTGGGTTTCATATTGGTTAATTGTAATTTCATAAAATGAGTTGGGAATTATTCCCTCCACTTCTATTTTCCAGAAGTGATTTATACAATCAGTGTTATTTCTTCTTTGAATGTTAGGTAGAATTTGTAAGTTACATTTTCTGTACCTACAGATTTCTTTTTTTGAAAACTGTAAACTACAAATTCATTTCCTTGATGATAAGACTGTAGGTTACTTAATATAGGATTATTCATGTTACCTAAGTCATGTTGGGTGAATTTTAGTAGTTTGTGGTTTTCCAAAAATTGAGCAATTCTGTCTAATTTATATATGTAGATTTTTTCATATTAGTCTCTATTCTTTTAACATTTGCAGCCTTTGTAATGATATCCTCTTTCACTTCTGACATTGGTGATTTGTTTTTCCTCTTTTTATCCTTTGTCAGTCTTGCTAGAAATTTATCAATTTTATTGATTTTTTTCAAAGATACAATTCTTTTTCATTAATTTTCCCTATTATTTGTTTTCAACTTTTATTAATTTCTTCCTTGATCTTTCTTCTTTCTTCTAGCATTGGGTTTATTTTGTTCTCCTCTCTCATTTAATTATTAAGTAGAAAGCTTAGGTTATTGACCTGAGACCTCTCCTCATTCAATAGTATAAACCTACCTCTAAGCAGTGTGTTATTTGCAGATTTAAATTTTTTATTTCTGTAGTTTTCAAAATATTGTCTAATTTTCCTTGAGACTCGCTGTATAATCCCTGCTTCTTTAGAAGTGTGTGGTTTCATTTCCAAGTGTTTGGAGAGTTCCCTGTTATCTTTCCGTTATTGTTTCTAGTCTGATTCCATTATTTTTAGAGAACATGCTTTTAGCTAAAGAAGATGTTCGTCTCTGACCCAAAACATACTTTTTTTGTGTCAGTCTCATGAGCAGTTCCTGCCCATAATGATAACTTAAATCTTTTAGTTCGTAGAAATGTCATCAATGACAGCTGAACACAGTCCAATTTCTTTTCTTTTGGCAGGTGGTCTGATGGACAGCTTGGGTAATTTGGAGAACCTTATGAAGCTTACACTGGATAACATTAATATGAATGAGGAAGATGCTATAAAACTAGGTCAGTTGTTGGTTTTCTCTCATTTTTTATTAATATAAGTTTGGTAATAAGAATAGTGAACTCAAATTCTTTGACACTGGCTGTAGCTATTATATATAAGGCAACAGTGCCTTTATATATTTGTGACTACATTGGTTTTCCTAGACAGTTTCTTCCATTCCTGTTCCAATCCTAAGCATTATTATATGTAAATTGTACACCACTATATTGTAATTCTTGTAAGGACAGAAGTCATGATATGTGTTCATATCCCTGGCTGACACAGAGCATAGAGACAATGCAAAGTATTTATACTGTGGTTTCAGAATCAAATAAAACTTCATAAATTATTTGTATTTAAAGCATATAAGCAGTATAAAAAGCTTATACTATGGTTTTGTAGTTAAATAAATCTTCATAAATGAAGCGGAACACAAGAATGAATGTGGATCAAGAAAACTTCAGGAACTTAAGTGGAACACATCATTGTCTTCCAGTTCAGGGAGAGTTCCTGTTGAAACTGTTTTTTCTCAATGTCCCTGTTTTTTCTTTTTTCTTTATTTTATTATATTGGCTGTTTGAGCCCTTATTTAAATGCTCCTCAGCCTGTTTGAGCCCTTATTTAAATGCTCCTCAGCCTTGGTTATTGTTGTTGTTTTGTGTGTTTGTTTGTTTTCTACTCTCTTTGCCTCAAAACAACCCTATCCTACAGTTAAAACATGGCTGGCCTTTTGTTCATTATGTGTTTACATGAGAATAATCTAATTAATTAAACATTCAGTAGACATTTATTGCATGCCTATGAGTTACACAGAATATCAGAGCTCAAAGGAGCCCACAATATCTAGTTTAACTTTCTCATTTCACTGCCTCTGGAAACTAGAACAGTTTGTTGACTTGCTCAAGTTCTCACCAATTAGTAGAAGGAGTTCAAAAACACCTTTCTGAGACAATCCAGTTCTACTACTAAGGAATTGAAATCTGGACTTGAATAAACCAGTCTAAATTTACTGTTTATTAAAGGATTAGTATGTAATAGGTTGGGCACTCTACTGGGCACTTTTACATAGTGCTTCTCATTGAATCCAGTAAGTAGGTATAATTATCCCTAAAACCACAGCTAAAAGGTTGAATAATTTACCCAAGTTTACACAATTATTAAGTAAGGGATTCAGGAATCAAAATGACTGCAAGGCTCATGTTCACAACTTCTAAGCTACATGTACTCCCAAGACAACAATGAATATTCACTTACTATGTGCCCAGCACCATACTAAATGCATTACATACATAATCTGTAACCTTCTCAAAGCTCTGCAACATAGGCATTATTAAAACAGTATATTTCTTTCCTCTAAGTTAGAGTACCATCAAGATAAAGAAATATTTTGATAGAACAAAGGTATGCCTAATCAATCCTAAAGTCCACATTAGCTTTACACTTAAGATAAGGGACATTTTAGAATGTGTTCAGTTGTACTGTTGATGTAACATAAATCTTTCTCCCAGTTAAGCATGCTACATTGGATGTGGCCTTCATTGTAAAGCATCAGGCAAGCCCCATATCATGCAATCACAGGCAGGGCTCTTTTAAGGCTGTACACAGGTCCCCATGTGGTCCCTCTGAATTCAGCCTCCACCCTTTCTAAGGTTTTTGAGGAGATTAAAGAGAAAATACTCAATCAGAAGACTCCATTCTGTGAAAAAAGTTGTAGTAAAGGTACCTGTTGATACCCTTTAAGATACCACACACTTACTATAGTTTTGATCATGCTACTGAGAGATTGACCTCCATATAAGTGATCTTTGTATTGTCCAGGACATTGGAAAGTGATAGTTGAAAGAAAAACTATTCTCTTTGGCTTCTTATAACTCAAGGTCAACAAAAAGGGCAGGGCAAGGGCTCTGTGCAGTTGTTCTTTGTCTTTTCAGCCCAGTAATCTATGGTTAAATAAAGTTAACTTGTGGGGAACTGGAATAGCTCAGTGGGTTAAGCACTCACTTTGCAGCCCTGTGGACCAAGGATCAAATCCCAGCTGTGGCCCGTGCGGACCCATATGCTGAACTGGGGAGTGTCCCCAGTTCGGTACTCACTGGGGTGTGACCCTGGCCCAGTTCCTGCCCTGTGCAGCCCCATGCCCACCTGTGGAATGAAACTATGTGGAAAAACCAATGATGTGCAACTATGGAGACTGTTTTGGGCCCTCCCCCTTCTCTCTGTCTCTGTATCTCTCTGTATCTCTCTGTATCTCTCTCTCTCTCTCTCTCTCTCTCTCTCTCTCGCTCGCTCGCTCGCTGTCAAAAACAATAAAAAAAATCTTTAAAAATTAACTTGGTATCTTAATGCATTTTCTTTCCATCATTTTTGCAGCTGAAGGTCTGGCAAACCTGAAGAACATGTGTTTACTTCATTTGACCCACTTGCCTGATATTGGGGAGGGAATGGATTTTATAGTAAAGTCTCTGTCAGCTGAACCCTGTGCCCTTGAAGAAATCCAATTAGTCTCCTGCTGCCTGTCAGCAAATGCTGTGAAAACCTTAGGTAACTATTGTCTGCATTAACTTAACGGGAACAGTGAAGAGAACACGTGATCCATTTATAGTAACGCATGCTAAGTCTCTCAAGTAGAAATTTAGGTTTTAGAGAAACTGGAAAAGATAATAAAGACTGACAGGTAATATCTAGCCTGCTTTTCATGATTTTCTCCATGGATGAAATGAAAATGTATTATGGATGAATAATAGAGAATTTCAGGATAATTGAAAGATGTTATAATATTAAGAGAAGGTGAAGAGGAAGAAAAAAACAGGTACTTGAAACTTGGCCCATATCCTGTGTATGATAACTGTGTAATAAATATTTAGACTAGATAAATGAATAAATCAATGAAAAGCAGTGAGGATTTCCTTAAATGTGTTCGGGCCTTCCAATTATTTATTTATTTATTTATTTATTTTTTATTGTTTTTGACAGAGAGAGAGAGAGAGAGAGATACAGAGACAGAGAGAGAACTGAACTGGGGGCACTCCCCAATTCAGCACATGGGTCCACATGGGCTGGGGCCGGGATTCGATCCTCGGTCCCCGGGGCTGCAAAGTGAGCGCTTAACCCACTGAGCCATCCTGGCTTCCCCTGGGCCTTCCAATTTTTACCCACTGCTCTGTTAAGATAGAGTTGATGTGCACTAATATAACTGTTGAGTCTTTTGAGTTCCCCAAGTTTGGAAAAGGCTTCGCATATTACTGGATAAATTCAGATTTTTTTTTTTTTTTAATTTGGATTCTGGTGAAAAGAGATGGTAAAACCCTTTTAAAAACAGAATATAAAACTGCTGGGAGTCTGTAAGGATTACAAAGATTATTTATATGTTAACATAAATCAAAAGCTAGAAAAAAACCAGGATTAAAAAGGGCTAGAAAAGCACTGGGAGCTTGAGAATGATGGGTGCACTTCTTTACCTCTCTACTTGCCAATAGGGAGAGTCACGTTTAGAACTAAAAATAGCAACTGCACTCTTTTAAGAGGAGTTCTGTAGGTTTTTGTTCTTGTTTTTTTAACGCACCAAAACCTAGAAAATATTTTCCTCTGAAGAAAGAATGCATATGATTGATTAAAAATAATAATAGCTAATATTATAACAAATCTTGACTAATTCTTTTAGAGGAGATTTTTCTAATCAGTCTTTTTTTTAAAAAATATTTATTTATGTATTTTTATTGTTTTTTTGACAGAGAGAGAGAGAGAGATACAGAGACAGAGACAGAGAGACATGAACTGGGAGAGCTCCCAGTTCAGCACATGGTTCCACACGGGCCGGGGCCAGGACTCGACCCCCGGTCCCCAGTGCTGCAAAGTGAGCGCTTAACCCACTGAGCCATCCCGGCTTCTCCTCTAATCAGTCTTGATAGGAAAAGTTTCAAATAGATTAAGCAACGATGATAAATATAGGTTTCCCCACTATGAGAAAGTGGAGCATTCCTGTGAAATCTTTTGGAAGCCAAAATGACATGAAGCAAAGAAGCAATTAACATTAAGTTTTATGGAAAATATTTTAGCATTTCCAGACCCAAACAATAACCTCTCTGAGGCTTTTCTGATACCTTAGAACACACCTGCTAACAGACACATAAAATAAATTGAGATCAAGCACAAAGGCTCACAGACATAGTCCAAAGCTCTGGCTGCTTGACACTAAAATGTGGGGTGTGGTTCCCAGAAAGGAGCTGGACGCAACTTCACAGTTCATCTAGTTCGGCTTCCTCATTCTACAGAGGAAGACACGGAGGCTTAGAGAAATGGAGTGATTCTTCCATCGTGACGTAACAACCGTGTTTCACACTTCCTTAGGCTTTATGTGAGCTGAAGTTTATTAGTCAGAAATTGGGACCAGGAAAAAGCTAGCCATTTGGTCATAGTTGTGGGAGTTGGAGGTTGAACCTATCTAGATATCTTTGGGGATCATTCCATTAATCAAATTATATAATGATTTGCATACTGTCAATAAAGAAGACACAGGCTCAGAATTGTTATAAGGATGTTTCAAAATGCATATATATTCATAGTTCCCTGATAGTTTTTATTTTGGATTGACATTCTTTTCCAGCTCAGAATCTTCACAATTTGGCCAAATTGAGCATTCTTGATTTATCTGAAAATCACTTGGAAAACAATGGAAATGAAGCTCTACATAAACTGAGTAAGAACGACAATTTTGCCTTATTAGATGCACCTTAAGGAAGTTAGGTAGCCCTTTCTTAAACTGCCCATAAGAACAGGCCCATGGTTTTGAGTCACCAGTTTTCACATGTTCATTGTGTCTGAGGCTCCCATCTGCTTGCCTCCTTCTAGGGAGCTAGTGTCTGAGTGTAAGTGATGTTTAAAACAAATTTGCTTAAGGACTTAGCGATAAGATTTTAAAGGTGTGATAATGATATTGTGGTTATGTTTTGTTTTTTTTAAAGAACTGATACTTATTGCCTGAGATTTGCTTCAAAATAATACAGAAGGAAAGGAATGTGGTAAAGATGAAGCAAGACTGTCCATGATTTGATGCTTGTTGAAAGTTGGCTTCTTAGTATGTACAGTTTCATTACACTGCCCTGCATACTGTTTGAACACTTTCAATAAAAATATTAGCCAAAAACAAGTTGATTCTCATTGTAGACTGAGTAGGCTCCAACACCTCTTCCTCCTTTATCAGTTTTGAGATGGACCCAATTCCTGAACCAGTCTCTGTTTTTTTAAGTTGACAGGCTGAACGTCCTGGAACAGCTGACTGTGTTGATGCTGCCCTGGTGTAGTGACATACGAGTCACCCTGACCAGACTGCTGGCTCAGCTTGAGGGGACCCCACAACTCATCACACTTGGACTGGAAAACTGGAGACTCACAGATGCAGAAATTGTAATTCTAGGTAGGTACACACACAGAGACAAGGGAAAAGAAATGGGTCCTAACAAACTTAAGTTAACTTTCTTTTCTCTCTCCCTCTCTCCCTTCCTCCCTCTCTCCCTTCCTCCCTCCCCCACCCCTCCCTTCATCTCTCTTTTTCTCTCTTTCTTTCTCTCTCATTCCTTTATTTATTTTTTGCCTCCTCTTTTTTCTTTTTCTTTTATACAAACATATTTTAAAGAGAGATCACGTATCTTAAGGATTAAAATGATTTCAAACACTGGCCTGCCTTCAGATTTTTAAGCATTTCATTTACATTTCACATTATCTAACAAGGTATACAATGTTAGGAATTGCTCTTCCTAGACTTAACTGCCTGAAATTCAGCAATGCCCCTCCAATCTTGGGAAATATATATATATATTTTTTTTTAATTGTTTTTGACAGAGAGAGAGACAGAGAGACAGAGAGAGAACTGAACGGGGGGCACTCCCCAGTTCAGCATATGGGTCCGCACAGGCTGGGGCCGGGATTCGATCCTGGGTCCCCAGCGCTGCAAAGTGAGCGCCTAACCCACTGAGCCATCCTGGCTTCCCCTGGGAAATATTTTTAAGTCACCTTTTGGGTAGTCAAAACATATCAAGGGTAAGTGCAACTTTATGTAAGTGGGGCCACAGAATATTGGTAAGTACCTATGATATAACCCCAGGAATAAATAAGATAATATAAAAGACTAAAGACATCCCTAGCCTGGCAAGTTGATGAACAGTTCTCCTGCTATCTGTATTGGTTATCAATTTCTGGGTAACAGATGACCCCAAAACTTAATAGCTGGAAACAGCTAGAAAACATTATCTCACAGTTTCTATGGGTCAGGAATTTGGGAGCGGCTTAGCTGGATGGTTCTGGCTTCGGCTCTGTCTTGAGGTTACAGTCCAGGCGTCTGTCAGCGGGGGCTGCTGGAGGAGCTGCTTCCAAGGTGGCTCCGTGCTTGTTTGGCAGGTTAATGCTAGCCGTTGACTGGAGGCCTCGGTGTCCCATCCCCGGACTGCTCTATAAGCTGCCTGAGTGCCCTCCCAACATGGTGACTCACTTCCCCCAGAGGAAGAGACCCAAGAGAGGGCCAGTGGGAAGCTGCAGTGTCTTTTATGACCTAGTTTTGGAAGGTTATTTCCGCTGCATCCTATTAATTACCCAGGTCAGTGTGGAAGGGGACAATACAGGGGAGTCAATACCAGGAGATGAGGATCACTGCACCCATCTTGAAGGATATCATACTATCTAAGGCAAAGGATTCGTGAAAATTGCCTCGACTGCCTTCATTTCCCTCACAGATCGTCTAGAATATATTTGTAGCACACATATTTTAAGTGTACAGTTCTGCGGCATTAAGCACAGTCTCATTAGTTTGCAACCACCACCAACATCCATCCCCAGAACTTTTTCCTCTTTTCTGACTAAAACTCTGTACCCATCAAACACTTACTCCCTACCTGCTCCTCTTTTTAAAACCTCTCTTAGAAATGTGTATGTCTCTCAGTCGCTAGGCTGCCCAAGGGTTTTGCCTTCCCACCTGGTGCTTCAAGTTCTGGATCTTTCCTTCCCTTAATTTCTAACTCCACTTCCTCTAGCTACTCCCTTAACCTTTCATGCCGGCTGTCATTCATTCAGGCTCCTCGTCTATTCTGGGTGATATTGGTTGGAGGCAGGTGTCTTCTGTTCAGACTAATTAGATAGCTAATAAATAATCCCTCTCAGGTAACCTCATACCTTAAGTGAGTTGGAAAGGATATGACTTTTCAAGAAGGCCATTGAACAGTATATAGAATTAGAATTGCATCTGGGGGAGGCATTTTTAGGTACAGACCTTTTAAAATCTTTCAGATTTTTAGGTTGGTAGCTCCATAATTTACCTACTTCTGAGGCTGGCCATTCAGATGAGGAAAGAAGATGATTTAATGAAATAGGAACTGAGCTAGGCAGTAATTTGCCATTTTACTTTAATTGCCTGGAATTATATAGCCTCTCTATATAAATAAGAAAAATAAGCAAAACAGAAGGCAGCTGACTTGGTAATTTAGCTGTAAAGATGTACCCTAAAATGCAAGTTAAAATATTAAAAACCGGGATGCTGGGATGGTTCAGCGGGTTGAGAGCTCACTTTGCAGCCCCGAGGTCTAAGGATCGAATCCTGACTCCAGCTCATATAGACCCATATGCTGAACTGGGCTGTGCCCCCAGTTCAGCTCTCGCGGGGGGCCCATGCCTGGTTCCTGCCCCGCGCAGCTCCATGCCCACCTGTGGAGTCAATCCATATCAAAAACTAATGACATACAGCTATGGAGACTGCTCTGGACCCTCCCCCTTCTCTCTGTCTGTCTCTCTCTGTCAAAATAAATAAACAAAATAAAAATAAATCTTAAAAAAAAAATAAATAAAAGGACAAAATAAACAATAGTTGTAACTAATATATTCTCAAAGTCATTTAAAAAAGAATTTGTGGGGGAAGCCGGGATGGCTCAGTGGGTTAGGCGCTCACTTTGCAGCGCCGGGGACCGAGGATCGAATCCCGGCCCCGGCCCGTGCGGAACCATATGCTGAACTGGGAGCTCCCCTAGTTCAGTTCTCTCTCTGTCTCTGTATCTCTCTCCCTCTCTCTCTCTCTCCTCTGTCAAAATAAGTAAATAAATAAAGTATATATATTAAAAAAAAAAAAAGAATTAAAACCACCTTTAAAAAAAAAAAAGAATTTGTGGAATTATCATTATACCTCTAATAAAAGATAATATTATCCCAGTTTTATAAAGAAGCAAACACCTATGAAGGTTGTTATGCTAAAGCAGGGAGAAGGTTTGGAGGCAGATGAGGACAAGTTGGTGAAAATGGCGAGAGTTGAGAGCGAACATGGCCCCTTTCCTCCACCTCCCAGAGTTATCAACGCAGTCTGCCGGCGCTGGAGGCACACACTGACCAGGCTGGCTGCCAGGTGTGCTCTGCCTTTGCTCTCTAGCCAGGTGATGAGATTGCTATCTGTTGGTCCTTCTGGAGGCTCCATCTTTAGGAAATGGTTAGGTGCATTGGTTTTGGAGTCAGATGATCTGCCCATCCCTTCGACTTGCAGCAATTTAGTTAAAGTTTCTGAGCCTCGGCTGCACATCTGTCAAGTGAGGATAAATATAATACCTACCATATCAGCGGTTACTGTGCTAGTCAGCAATTGAGCTAACGCATATAAAGAAGTTCAACATGTACCGATTGTATATACACAATAAATGGTACTGTGATCATTATGCTCTGTGGGCTTCAGGGACGGGGGACCAGATACCAAGGTAATCTTCCTTAAAAAAGAAAAAGCATTCTCAGCCTGCAAAATAAAAGTACTACTTGCTCACTTTGGGTGTATAAGGCCCTTCACATTGGAGTCTCAATTCAACTTCCTCTCCACCTTCATCATCTGTTAGGCCTCCTTAGCTACAACAAGTTCTATATTCACAGATCTCTCGTGTTTCCTGAAAATGCCTTTGTACATGAACTCCCTTGGGATGTCCTTCACTTTCTAGTCTCTTTAAGACCTAACAAATATCTCCTTTTTGGTGAAATATTTTCTCTATATCCCCACTTGGGACCTAGATGTTTGCTTTAAGCCTCTTGTCCAGTCTTTCAAATGTTTTTGACTATGACTCACAGTTAAAAATACATTTTATCTCATGATCTAAAACATACTACATACATACACATTTAAAAAGTTCAACAAAAATTATTGCATTTGTGATAACACTGTTACTTTCTATTTATTCTATCCTATGGCACTTAAGGGAAGTGCTGATTGCAACTTATTGAGTGTGTTGCATGTTCCACTAAAAGAGGGGATCCCTGCAGCTTACACGAAGACACTGCCCTAATCCAGATCCTGCCTTGGGTGTGAGCCTAGGTGGAGCCTAGATAACGGGCTTCTGTTGCTATAGTCATTTCTAGTTTGGAATTTCTGCTCCAATGTGTCTCTTGATCTATGTCATCTTGCCTCTTGCCGTGCTTCCTTTCCCTATTCTCCAAGTGACTCAGATAAGAATGGTCATTTACCCTTAATTGCTACAAGAAGGCCTCAGTATAATTACAGATGTAGCAAATTTACTGAGAGCTGGGGGAAATTGTGAAAGGCAGGATTGCATGATAATGCTGAGTAGCAGATTAATTAAATTTAATATTTATAATTCTCAAAGAGATGCTTGATGATTTCTGTCAATTCAGGCTCTAGCTTGCCTGTTAATTGCCTTGTCCTCTTCCCATCTTCATCTTTTTTATTGTTTGTTTGTTTGTTTTTGACAGAGAGAGACAGACAGAAGGGGGAGGGCCCAGAGCAGTCTCCATAGTTGACAGCATTAGGTTTCCATATATTTTCACTCCACACGTGGGCACAGGACTGTGCAGGGCAGGAACTGGGATGGGAGCCTCCTGCATGGGCCCTGGCAAGAACTGAACTGGGGGCACACCCCAGTTCAGCATATGGGTCTGCATGGGCCAGAGCTGGGTTTTGATCCTCGGTCCCTGAGGCTTCAAAGCAAGCACTTAACCCACTGAGCCATCCCAGCTTTCCCCCCATCTCCATCTTTTACAGTCACCCATGAAATTCTCATGGCCCACAGTATCATGTGTCAATTTGGGCGATGACATTAAGAGATGGATATATGTGACAGATGTAAGAATGAGACGAAGATAGTGTAATGAGAGAGAGAATCTCTAATTAAAGAATGACTACCTAATGAGATGCAGTGAGAAAATGAGATGTGGTCATGAAGTATGAAATTAGATACAATAGTTGGGATGTGCTTTCCTGGAAAAACTCCAAGCTTAGATTGTCCTAAATTTTTCACTTTTTCTAATTATACCTACACTCAGGCTACTGGGGAAAATTACACAATTTGGCAGGTTCATAGTGACAAATTTTATATATATTTTATTTATTTATTTATTTATTTTGACAGAGGGGAGAGAGAGAGAGAGAGAGAGAGAACCGAACTAGGGGAGCTCCCAGTTCAGCATATGGTTCCGCACGGGCCGGGGTCGGGATTCGATCCTCGGTCCCCAGCGCTGCAAAGTGAGCGCTTAACCCACTGAGCCATCCCGGCTTCCCATAGTGACAAATTTTAACAAAAATATTAAGAACTAAATTGTAAGCAAATACTATATAGCAAAACTGTGGCATGCAGCAAAAGCAGGGCTTGAACAAGATTATCATAGGCTTAAATACTTACATTAGAAAAGAAGAGAGTCTGAAAATTAATGTTTCTAAGAAGTCAGAAAAACAATAGAGTAAACCACAAGATAATAAACATAAGAGTACAGGCATGCCTCATTTTATTGTGCTTTCCTTTATTGTGCTTTGCAGATGTTGAGGTTTTATTTTACAAATTGAAGGCAAGAACTCCACCAGCAAAAAGATTACAACTCCTTTTATTGCGATACTTGCTTTATTGCGGCGGTGGAACCAAACCCACAATATCTCCGGGGTATGCCTGAATAAATCAATGAAATAGAAACAAAAATTAAAAAAGATAAATAAAGCGTAAAATTGCTTCTTTAAAAAGAGTAACAAAATTCATAAAAATCAAGCAAGACTGCTCAAGAAAGAAAAGAGTAACAAATTTCATTAGTCACAATGGAGACACAAGCACAGGTTTGTAGTAGCTTTATTATCACCAGAACCTGGAAGCAATTAAATGTTCTTCAATAGGTGAGTGGATAAACAAACTGTGGTGCAGTCATATGATAGTGTATTAGTCAGTTCTAAAAATAAACAAACTATCAAGCCATGAAAAGACACAGAGAAAGCTTAAATACATATTGCTCAGTGAAAAAAGTCTGAAAAGGGTACAAATACTAAAATTCCCATGTGACATTGTGGAAAAGGCAAACCTATCAAAACAGTTAAAAGCTCAGTGGTTGTCAAGGGCTCAGGAGGAAAGGAGGAAGAGAGGAAGGAATGAACAGATGTAGCTCGGGATTTTTTTTTAGGGCAGTAGAAGTATTTTGTATGATACTGTAATTGCACATACATGCCACCATGCACTTGTTGAAACCCAAAGAACTTTGTATAATAGCATAAAGAATGAACCTTAATGTATGAAAATGAAAAAAATAATTTAGGTCTGGGAAACCCGAGGATGGAATTCAGAATGCATAAAAATCTAATTGTATTACAAACTATGAAACCACCTCATTGCAAAGGATGAGGGGAACAGAAATTGAACTACATAACTTCGGAAATGAGTGAAATGTAAGATTAAAGGCAAAATAAACTGTAACATAACCACCGTACTCTAATTGATAAAGTTATATCCAGATGGAGTACAAGTGAACAATTTTGTTACTGCTATACATTTATGCTGGAATTGAATAATTAAGTACATGGATGGCAGATGACCGGAGCCTGGTTTCCCAACGTTGGGGTTGGAATTTACAGCAAGAGGAGGAGGCTAGAATGATCCACGGGCAATGCATTAGAATTGGAGATATCAGTACAAACACATCTCATGTTTAGTTCAATATAAATGTAGATGGTTACATATACATATAGTATAAACAACCCAAATGTCTATCACTAATACATGACTAAACGAAAAGTGGTATATCCATACAACAGAGTATTATTCAGCCATAAAAAGGAATGAAGTCTTGGAACATGCTACAACATGGATGAACCTTGAAAATATCATACTGAATGAAAGAAACTAGCCACAATAGACCACATGTTGTAGACTTCCGTTTATATAAAATGTCCAAAATAGGCAAATCTATAGTGACAAAATGTAGATTAGGAGAAGCTGGGATGGCTCAGTGGGTTAAGCGTTCACTTTGCAGCCTCAGGGACCGAGGATCAAATCCCAGCCCCGGCCTGTGCTGAACTGGGGAGTGCCCCCAGTTCAGTTCTTACTGGGATGAGACCCCGGCCCAGTTCCTGCCCTGTGCAGCCCAGCGCCCACCTGTGGAATGAAACTATGTGCAAAAACCAACGATGTACAACTATGGAGACTGTTCTGGGCCCTCCCCCTTCTCTCTCTCTCTCTCTGTCGGAAACAATAAAAATAAATCTTTAAAAAATAAAGAAAGAAAATATTATCTTGACTCCCATGCCACCTTTACAATGGTAATTCTTCCACCCAGATGTTTAATATTCCCAATTTTTCTTAGAGCTTGTTCCTAGACTCTCTGCTCTTCCTCAGATAATGCATTCCCTCTTCAAGCTCTGAATGCCATTTTTTTATTATGATTTCCCAAATTTTTCTAGCCCATCAGAAAGCTGCCAACTACCAGAGAGAAATTATTCCTAGCTCAGCTGTTCTAAATAAATGCTTGTTTAAATGGCAAATTTCAATGTTTGAGGCTGACCTCTATTATCCAGCTTGTTCTTAAAAGTGAGCTCACATCTGAACCCCATTATCCAGGTTGTGCACAGACCCTACTCATGCTCTAGAAGCTCTTTGATTAACTCAAATCATTCCGCCACAAGAATTCTGATATCGTATTTTTATTTTCTACGCATTCTTTCTTGTTCCTCTAGTCATACTTTAAAAAAAATAGCACCTTATTTTTGTTGGGTACAGTACCTTTTTATGGTCTCTGAAAAGTAGGTTTTTGAAGCATGTTTTTCCTTTTCCCTATGGTACCTCATTTCTTGGGAGGTTTTTGTTCGTCTTTTAGGCTGTTCTCAAATGTCTGGTATTCCTGTACTGTTGTCTTGACATTTTAGAGTGAGGCACAAGTTGGTGAGCAGCTCTGTGAGTCTGAGGGAGGGTGACTTTTCAACTGGTTTAGCTTCACGGTGGATGATCAGTAAAGCAAAATGGCTCTGCTTTGTAGGGCATTTTCTTGGATGCAGTTCAACTTCTCCTGAGACGGATCCTCCAGCTTTCCTCCTGGAGCATATAAGCCCATTTGCTGGTGTTCTGAGAACAAAGTGGTGTAGGCAGGCCTAATACCTTTGTGTGTGCTCCCAGGGCACCCTGACCTACCATAGCACGTCACCCATCTTATTACTTTATAACATGTTTTCACACCATAGGGTAAACCCAATGAGACAGGGATCATGTCTGTGCTTTGTACATATCCACCCAGTGCAATCCACAGTACATAGTAGGCACTCAAACGTGTCTGATGAATGAAAAACTGGTAAGAGCTCTGGCAATACCAGGGTTTTATTTAGTACACAAAAAACCCTTCAAGGATCAGAATCCTTCTACCCAGAGCATTTGAGATTCTGCCTAGAATGTGGATCAAGTTGCTTGCATCCTCCCCAGCCCACAGCTCTAAGTGTCAGATTCCTTTTCCTCAGAACCAGTCTGCTGGTGACATGAACACTACAGATTCAATGAAGACAACACATGCCCTTAGATTGTGGATTATGTTGCTTGTTCTTAGTTCCTGTTCCTGCACATATTCTAATTATCATCCAAGAAGTGCTCTTTTTGATACCATTCTTAAACTTTAGCAGATCATCTGTATAACTAGCTCATCACTGAGTGTGAAATAGGCTTTAAATTCTGGTGAAATCTGTTCTGCTAGTGGAGGAGAAAAGAAATTGCTTTTTGGGGAAGGAGTCATATATATATATACACTGATGACCAGCATTTATATTGAGTGCATGCCATGCTGGGAGTACGTGATAAAGAGGCAGGGGCAGACAGGATATGAACACGAGGTATAAGAGCAAGCAGGAGAAGCTACCAAGGAATAAAGGGCTCCTGATGAGGTGGAGGAAGAGGAATGTGAGTTAGGCTGGGCAAAAGTTAAGCTTGTAAAACGAGAAACGCCATGGCTTATAGACTATAGAACTTTAATACTCTGTCCTCTAACAGTCCAGAAGTGAGTAGTGCAGGCAGGTGGGGTGACTTTGTTCTGTGCCATCTTTCATACCCAAAAACCTTCTTTTTTTAATTCCTTTATTCCTTCGCATGCTATCTTTGACTTCATGGTCATGGCGAAGACATCCCCTTCCCGTTGGAGTAGGTACTTTAGACTGTCCTATTCCATAAGGAATGGAGGAAGTTCCCAGAGTCTAGGGAGGATTAACAACGCCCAAAATCCAAGTCTTGAGATACTGAAGGGTCTTAGTCCAGTTTACAGTTAGCAACATCCCACACCCAAGAAACAATAGGTAGTGTTTGCTTCTCAGAAGAGAAAATCTAAAATTGCCAAAGTTTGACTCCAGTTTTAAAAAAAGTACTGAATATTTGATAGCCTCTCACACTTCAATTTTTAAAAAATCTCCCATTTCCTGGAAGAGTCACAAACAGGGAAGAACTATGTCATTTACTTATATTGGTTTGCTAATATACATGAATTAAACTTATTAAATCAATTATATTTATATTATAAACCACAGATTATTAAATATTTTCTTATAAATTATAACTACATTATTTAATTATATGAATATTAATATTAGTTACTATTTATCAGATTGCCTTACACTTTAGGAAGAATATAATTTGTAAATATAATGGACCAGATTCACAATCTGCCTTATCCACAGAGAATTTCTAAAGCAAAGCACTGGCCCCAAAACGGCCATTTTTCTTTAAAAAACTGTTACTTTCAACTAACACACTAATTTCTATCTTTTTACCAGGTGCATTTTTTGAAAAGAACCCTGTGAAAAACTTCCAGCAGCTGAATTTGGCAGGAAACTGTGTGAGCAGTGATGGATGGCTTGCCTTCATGGGTGTCTTTGAGACTCTTAAGCAATTAGTGTTTTTTGACTTCAGTACTGAAAGATTTTTACCTGATGCAGCATTAGTCAGAAAACTTAGCCATGTGTTATCTAAGTTAACTTTTTTGCAAGAAGCTAGGCTTATTGGATGGCAATTAGATGATGATGATGTCAGCGTTATTAAAGGTGCTTTTAAACTAGTAACTGCTTAAATAAAGGGCGCCCTGAGCCCTTGTATGCTCCAAAACCCCATTACTTTCAGCCTGGTGATTTAAAAATCTTTGCTCGTATACTCCAAGACTCTGAAAGTATATGGCAATCTATTACATGCCTAAAAGTTACCCTTGTCAATAGTGTCTGCCTAATGTGCCCCTTCTAAACTTTCCCTTCTTTACTGATACCAGGATGATGTGTACCACCATCACTTCCTTAGCTGGCCTCTTCCACGGAAACCAAATTCCTTAGTTTTATCATTCTGGAAAAAAGAACGGGAAGAGAAGGTCACCTGGGAAATGAGGCCAAAGAGTAGGAAGAAGTAGGAGGGAGTTTACCGATGACATGTGCAGTAGTTCAGTGTGCTATCACTCCTACTGGGATGATCAACTGCTTGAAGGGGACTCTTTTTTGTTCAGCTTTGTGTTCTTTTTGCTTTCAAGAATAGCAGGTCACAAAAATTGATATATTGTACACACATTTACTTAGTATAGTACCTGGCATATACTAGACTCTCAATAAATACTTCCTGAATATGAGATAATTTAATTACCAACAAAGAGCTACTGAATAAAGAAACAAGCCAATATTACATAAAGTCAGAAAGAAAACTCCATGTATGTTCTTTATTCAAACAGTTTAATTCAAACAATTTGGAATGTAAAAAGCATTTTCTTATATAAGAAGCAGACCAGACTCCCAAAAGAGATCAGCATCTTTTAGTCAAGCAAAAAATGGCAGCTTACGAGCAGCTAAACCAGAGGCTTGAAATTTAGTTCTTCTCCAGTTGCTGATATATGTAATTCCAACGGTGACTTTAGAGATTAAGGAAAAAATAAAAAATGTATCCCATTCTTTTGTATCCTATGGAAGCTAAGGATACTAATTTTTTTCTCCAACATCCCGCAAATAATCTTTCCATACAAAGAAAGAAGTCTAAGAAAAATCTAGTTCAACAGACTTAAGAGGCAAGTCTGAAATAAAATCCTAAATGGTGTTAGCCTGCAGTTCACTTTCTATTCTCATGGCACCTCACATTAATGGCTTGGGTGTTGGTGTAGGTAACACATGGCCTATATGATGAGGTAGTCACTGGAAAGAAATTCTAGGCACAGTATTCTGTTTAGTGAGTGGGAACATATTATACAGATTTAGTCATAAAATTTTAGAGAGGAAGCCGGGATGACTTAATGGGTTAAGCACTTGCTTTGCAGCCCCAGGGTCCGAGGATCAAACCCTGGCCCCGGCCCGTGTGGACCCATATGCTGAACTGGGGTGTACTTCCCATGCGGGAGGCCCCAAGCCCAGTTCCTGCCCTGCACGGCCCCTGCCCACCTGTGTGGAACAAGACCATGTTGAAAACTGATGTTGTACAACTATGGAGACTGCTCTGGGCCCTCCCCCTTCTCTCTGTCTCTGTCAAAAACAATAAAATGAATCTTAAAAAAAAAAATTTAGATGAGAAATTTCAGGGAAATTAAGTGACTTACCCATAGTTACAAAACTGCTTACATAGTGGCAGCATCAGGATTGGAATCCAAATCTTGTCTTCCAATCAGTGTTTTCTCATTATAATACAGTGATTTCTCAAACGGTTAATTATACTCCATGAAGCTTGCTCTTAATCCCAAACCATGGGCCAAGTATTTAATTTGAACTTCCTTTTTTTGTCTAGTTTTAAGTAACTTGTGGCAAACTTTACTAGTGAGGCTTTTGCCTATAGACCTATGCAGCCCAAATTTGTTTTCATATCCAGAAGTTGGCCAGAGCTTGGCTAGTGAAACTTCTCTAGATAATGCATAGGCCAAAGTTACCTGTAGCAGTTGGCATTACTGAACTTCAGCAAGTAGAGCTATTCCTTCAGGGGGATGCTAGGATAGCTCAGCTGTTGAGGGCTAGCCTCACAATTGTGAGGTCCAAGGTTCGTTCGATTCCCAGCCCTGGCTTGTGCAAACCCATATGCTGAACTGTGGCGCAGCTGGTAACCACCTCCAGGATGGCGGCAAAGGTCCTTGCCTCCCATGTGGAAGGCACCCGATTTAGTTCCCCACACAGGGTGGCCCACATCCACCTGTGTGGAACTAATTAGTTGTACAATTAATGTACAACTATGAAGACTGTTCTGGGCCCTCCCCTCTTCTTTCTCTTACCTTCTCACGAACAATAAAAAATAAATCTTAAAAAAAAAAAAAAAAGAATCCACAGGCAACTTGTGGTGTAGCTGGGTATCAAAGCACCTTTGGTGGGACTGCACAGGTGTTGCTTGTGAATGGATTTTGAGGAAGTAAGTATTTAAGTTCATGCAGAACTGTGCTCAGTGCCGAGACACTTTAAAAATCCCACGGAGATGGAGAAGACATGCATAGGGTGGCAGCAACATACCTCTTAATCATCACTCAGTACCTGACAATTCTTCAGTGTTCATGCATGACCCAAATTCACATGTAGATGAGGTCAATGGAGGAAAAAGTACTCTGTAACAGTAGACCAATAATAGGTACAGTAATAGTTGGAGAACATAAAACAAAGGAAAGGAACAGTTTGCCTTATAACATTTTACAAGCTTCCATTTTCAACACTAGCAGTCAAGGTAGTGCGGCCTCTATTTCTTCAGTAAGTCAAATGCTTGAACAGGGTTTCAGATGTCAAGACAATGACCAACTCCTCCCCAAGCAAAGTTATTTGGGACATGGTCACTTAGTATCGCAAGATGACTACAGTTCTCCTTGACAGAGATGGCTTTTTAGATGTTTCTTATTCCACTGTGAAGAAATAGAATTTGGAAGTGTTGTTCACATTTAAAAGACACTGAGTTGATGGAAGAAACTAATGCAAATTCTATAAAAACAAAAATCTTTCCTTGGTAGCTGGATGATGGTTGGAAAAGTCACAAATCTCCAGGAAAACTAGATTCCAGAAAAATTGAATCCACTCTCAAAATACCTTTTAAAAATCCTAATCATCAAACTCATGATAAAAAAAACTTCAGGTAATTTGTGACTGTTATTTATTATACTTTTTATGAGTAAAATAACTTCCCATGTTGGAAAGTCCTTAATATTTGCATTTGGAAAATAATAAAAAAAAATAATAATCTATAAGTCTCATAATCACAGCTAACATTTCACTATGTTTGACAAAGTGAAACAAAGTAATATAGAAACTGTCCATAGCAGATCTAAAAATACTGTTTTCTATAATCTAAGGTCCATTATCTTTTGGTAAAATTATAAAGTATAAACTCAAATTGATTATTCAACTTTGAAAAAATATCAAATCCTATATTATGTATGGAATTCCACATATTTTAGTAATATATTTGATATGTTTTGTTAATAAATTGGGGTATTAAAAAGTCAAACAATGAGAAAATGACAAAAAAAGTTCCATCATTATGTCAGTATCTGATTAAATGTAAGACAGAAATTTAGGATACCTTTTATTGCACATCACCAAGCGATTTGGTATTCATTTAACCAGAATAAAACACTTTGAGAACCACAGGTAATTTACAAATGTATTAAAATTTTTAAATGAGAAAAATTATTTAAAAAATGATAATTAAAAATTGTAAATCATGCTAGGTAGTAGAGCATGTTCCAAAATTTCTGATAAAAATTTTTGTTTTTACTTTGCAAGACATAATTCAAGAGGCCCTCAAAGAAAAACGTAGCAATTAAGTTTGGAAAAGCTAAAAAAAGAGACTTTCATTTTTAGAACAGATTCCTCTCTCCCCTAAAATGTGTATTATTATTATTATTCAAGAAGCAGGTTTATAAATTTCACTGAAGAAAATATCATATTTTAAATAATGGAATGGATCCACTCCAGGTGGTTCTCTTGTAATCTCATATTACACTACAGTCAACTATAAAGCCAAAGATAGCAAAATTCAAATTTAGAGAAACATGCTTTTTAAAGGACGCCTATTTAAAGCCTACAGCATTTAGAAGGTTCTCATTGTCCTAAACACATTTTACAAAAATACAGTTTCATTGGTTTCATGTAATGTGAACTAGCATACTATTCTCTAACATTTAGAGTAAATAACTGAACAGTCATGGCAAAGTGGGATTACTAAATAAATTGGAAGTCAAGGAGTCAATATTCCTCATAAAATAAGTTATAGTACATCATGGTCTCGGTTGTCCATTTCTGTTGTTAGTCCCATATCTACCTGGTAAATTTGTAAAACCAGTCCTGAACCCGTGGGTTAATCCAATTCCTGGAACTCCAAGTCCTTGATTGAGCATGCTGCTATAAGGTAGGTGTCCATGATTAAGACCCAATCCATAAGGTCTCGTCTGTGTGTTTAGAAGAATAACTGGGTTCACATTTTTTCCAGGGGTATTAAATGAAAATTCTGGAGGTGGACTACTAGGTTTAGTAGGAGTCGATGTGACAGGGTTCAACTCATCAGTTCCCTTTAGAGGAGGCATTGGGATTGTGTGATGATCTGAAAAATTCAGGACATTGGCTGCAACAGGCCCAGACAGTAAAGCAGGCCGAGTCCAATCATCCTTGAAAATCTGAACAGTCAGAGTAGACACTAGAGTGTACAGCCTGTTCGTCACATGAGCAAGAACCATTTGTTCATTTGCATCTCGTCGAATTCTTACATGCACTGATCCAGCCTAAAGGAGGCAAAATCATAAGAGACTGCTTAGAATTACACTACTAAAAAGTCCATTAGTATAAACATTTTATTTTTGAGTTTGTTGTAACAACAGTACTTGGTATTTTACTTAAAACAAGAGAAAGCTTAATGTCTTGATATCCCTTAAAGACTACTTAGTGGTAGTTATCAAGGTAAAGTGTTAATGAAATGATTTGTGACTCTAAGTAAAATGTGACTTACTAAAATATATTTAAAAAAAGAGAAGAGAGAAATCCATGTAGGAGTAAAACAGACATGTTATAAAAAGGAAGATTATAAACGAAGTACAATGGAAGGGAAGAAAAGGTATTAATTCAAATTAAGCTCAAGACTTAAAAAAAAAAAAAGGCTTTTGATCTAGGGTTGTTGTTTAAATAAAATTTCCAAAGTTGGAGACAGGCTGAAGAAATAGCAATGAAAATGCAGGGCATGTTTGGGTAAGAATAAGGAGTATCACTAATATACAGCATCTGGCAGAAGTAATGCCCCTTGTTAATGAGCTGATAATGCTCCGTCAGAACATTACTTCTGCCAGACCCTGCATAAGAGTATAAATATTTCAGGAAGCAAGGAAAAAAAAGAGAGAGAGGAAAAAGGAAGGGAGGGAGGGAGGAAGGGAAATAGGGAGGGAGGGAGGAAAGAAAAGGGAAGGACGCAAAGTAGGTAACAAGGTTAAAAAGAAGGGCTAGCAGAGTTTAACAGCAGCAATCAAACAGCAGTAAAATAATTAGAGTTTAGAAAAATTATAGGTATGAACAATTGTTAATTATGTAGGAATTGAATGCAACCGTCTAAGTTAGAAATGAAGACAGCTGAGAGAGGATACCAGAGAGGGGCCAATGGAGTGGGCAGACTTAACACCCAACTGTAGGTGATGGGTTGAGGGAGATGGACTCATCTGCCTGGGTTACGAGGAAGGCCGAGAACACCAGGCATTACAATGCGGGTTAGAAGTGTGTTTATTAACTTCAAAAGATGTATTGCATACATTGTTTTTAAAGTAGACAATCAAAATATTAATAGTTGGTACAACAATCATCCTGTTTTGATTAAAGCACATACATACAGAAAAATATTAAGAATAACAAGCACTTAATATTCTCCTTCTTTTGACTTAGTTGTAACTTGTAATTTTTCTAAAAATTGGGTACTGTTTATATATGGACAATTTAAATATATATATATATAAAATAAAATAAAATATCCAACAGATACTCCATGTTGATTTCTAGATATACTTCAGATTTTTAAAAAAGAAAAAATTATAACAAAGTATAAATTGCACATAAGTTGGCCAGTTGGTTGTTACAATGTATCTGAAACTATTACTTGAGCAGTAACAAGAGTAAGATTCCTTATCATGAGATCAGAAATTCAACTTCTAGTTTATTACTTTTAGGTAAAACAAGTGACATCTAGAAATCAAGTCATCTTTGATTTCTCCCTTTTCTTTATCACTATCATCTCATAGTTGTCACTATAGAAAAC
The DNA here is from genome assembly GCA_004027555.1 of Craseonycteris thonglongyai. Lineage (NCBI taxonomy): Eukaryota > Metazoa > Chordata > Mammalia > Chiroptera > Craseonycteridae > Craseonycteris > Craseonycteris thonglongyai. The sequence continues at coordinate 59,546 of PVKE010000882.1, read as the reverse complement.
TATAAGCGATACTGTTTCTTCTTTCAGTCTGATATGGAAATCAAATAAGTGAAAACATTTCTGAGTGTGAGCCTGAACAGAGTCTGATATGTGGTGTGTGCAATAATCGATGGCTTTTGTGACAATTGTTTTAGGCAGCTCAAAAGCTTGTTTTATTAATCTTACTCTTAGGTACTCCATCAGTATGTTTGTTAGTTGGCCATGTTCTGAATAGCTGAGATGTGAAACTAAAGACTGCAAAGTGGATGATATCATTGAGGTGTTGGACAAGTACTCATCTGTCTACCTCTGGAATTTGTGTTATGATAGAAAAAGTCAAATCTTATTTGTATTTTTAAAAATTAGAAAAGTAACATTTATGACATGAAAAACTGTCCATGGTATGGTAAACGAAAAGAGTAAATTATACAACAGTTTGACCTCATTTACCAAAGAGAGTAAATGCATAAGCATAAAAGCCAAAATATCAATGGTAGTTTTCTCTACATGATAGAATTATGGTGATTTAATTTTTCTGGGTACATTTCTGTATATTCCTCATCATTCCTAATATAGGAATGAAAACATCATAATCAAGTTTCTCTGGTGATGAGGTCCAAATTGAATTAGAAAGCAAGGAATTTTATGCTGAAGCAAGTTGTGTTATCTCTTAAACATATTCAACAAAATCTCCAAAATTAGAACTACAACTAAAGAGAAAATAATTGTACCTTTTTCTTTTGCAACATTTTCATATTTATAAATGTGTGACTATGAATTTTTCTTATCTGGAAAAGCCTAGTATTAAAATATTTGTGTTTAAGAGAAAAATAATGTAAAACAACCCTCAATCTCAATTAAGTTACTGAATCCATCTACACTTTAGACTCTATGGAGTAGAAATGGGAATCAAAATCTCTATAAAAATTTTGAAGAAATAAATGTTCCAGTTTAGAAAATTATGGACAATACTTTAAATTACAACTCAAGTACATGTAGAAAACATACCAATGAGCCAAAACCTAGGGTCCAAAAATGCTCATTTCGGACTTCCAAAACTCCATCCAAGGTAGATACCTGATCAAAAACACAGAAATAGGGTTATTTGTATTTGATATACCCAACACAGTTAAGTCATACTATGAACTTGCTCTGCCAAGAGAAGTCTTAGACCACTCATTCAATATACCATTTCTATGTGTTTTCAGTACTGAGCTAAGGTCTTATTTTCCCAGTTTCTTATCTGCAACAATCCTTCTAGAACCAAACTTTACAACTGCCCCCCCTCGCCCTCCCCCAAACTTGACCAAGAGTGTACGGTTCTTCTCATTTCATCGATATGACATATTTATATCCAACACTTGTGATAGCACATTTTAAAAAATCATTTCTTTCTCTGAATCGCCTTTTAACAAATTTCTGTACAAGAAAGGATGTTATTTTGATGTGGGCCAAAAGGAAATTCCAAGCTCAGATATAATAGTGTGTGGCCCACTGGCACACTGGCCCTTGCTCTGTTAGCTGAGAAAAGCAGCCACCTATATTGGTAGAAGGGCCTTTGTGATAATGACAACCAATAGTTTAAAATACTCTCAATATCCAAATAATTCAATTACCTTTTTCCCTTGTTAGTTAACAGGTGGAAATTTGTAACAACACAAAATCTAAACCCACAAATCAAGATGTTAGGTGGTGAAGCAATCAACACATAAAAGTGGACCTTGACTTAATAAAAATCCTAGGTTTGAATATAGAATCATAAAAAAAATCACAGCATTGATGCAGATAATAGCGTGGTCCTTAGACCATTACTTTCCACATTTACTTTAAGTGAATTTGGCTTGCAGACTGAGCAACTCCTCAAATGTTTCTACTTTCGTCACTATGTTATCTCCTAATGTGTTAAGAATATAAATCCCCTAAAATAAAATTCTACATAGGGTTCAATAAAGTATTATTTGTACCAACTCCTTGCATCCTCTACTTATAAATTAAAATGATTTTATTTACTATTCCATCTTACCTCTCTGATCAGTTTATCCAGCTGACCAATAACATGAGGTGGTGTTGTCTGGAGAAAATACAAAATAAATATGAATCTAGGGAGATAAAATATCTTTGCAACAGTGGTCCTGAAATTTAAAAACAATGGGTTTTATACCAAACTTTGCTTTGTTTGACATGTGCCCTATCATGATTTAGGGAAGAGGGGTTTTAATTGAAACTATTAGTGGGACAACATCAGGAATCAGATCATGTGTGTTTTTTTATTTCACAAAGGAGCTGCTAGCTCTAGAATCAAACAAGCTTTAAGGAACCAACTAACCAACAAAAAAACCTTTAAGAAGGTAATACTTTGTATAGCGCAAAGCATTATATCTATTATCTTATTGTTATTACTGATCCTGGAAATGGAGATACTACCCGTAAGTTTAAGAAAAGGCATGAAGAAAGGAAAAGCAGTTCTTGCAGACATATCCAGCCCTGGGAAACAAGCTCGCCATTCAGGTGCTTGTCTACAGGTGTTCCTATTGCTTCAATAAATAACAAATTGTCATTTTTAATTTTAAGTTTGAAATTTAAGTCTTACTGAATCAATAAAAGGAAAAAAGAAAACAATCATAATCAGATTATGCAATAGACAAAGCACATTAGGGGACTATATGTATCTTAAATATTGTTTTAAAGTAAGATTGTTTCTGCCTGAAACATTACTAGAGACAAAAAAAATATTTGTGATTTTGTCTCATATTACAAATATAGGAAGATGTGTACTTATTTTATGGGCCAATATAATGTCATCTGTTCTTAGTATACAGATTGCAGGGTATTGTTTGGTTTCATTTCTACTAGGGCCCTTAAGGGCTAAGAATTTTGCAATCTGGTAGAAGAACATGTACAATTTTATAATCTGGTAGAAGAACACAGCTAATGTTAAGCATGCACACTGACAGACAAGCCTTACCTGGAGTAATACTTTCCCACTGTACACGCTCATGGGGTACATAGTGCCAAATGTCATCAGAGCGATAGCTATGGCAGAGGCAGTGTCTACAGCAAAATAATTACTAGAAAAAAAACATTTCCAAATCTTAAATGTATGCCTCACTCAGCTTCTTACAATTCAATCTAACTAATGTTAATCACTTGAAGCAAAAGGACCGTTTTATAACAATTGGCCACTACTGGCAATAGAAACATCTCAAAGGAAAACAAAAAGCTTTTATAATCTTTTTCTTGCCAAAGTTTATGAATAATAATAATTATGTTAATTAGTGCGAATAGCACTAATAAAGAAAAAATGTGAGCATTTCCCCACTATGTATTTTTAGACAATATACTTGTCAACTAGAAAGATTTCACAGATATTCACTGTGACAAATTAAAAGCTTCAACTAGCAATATCTGATATACAGACATTAATGGACTTCATCAGTGATTCTATCAATTTTCTTATACATAATAACTTTCCAATAATAATTAAATTTTTTCAAAATTTCCCAGGAATTTCACAATGCGAGATTCTCCAGAAATTTGTTATAAAAAATTCTGTGCCTGGGGGAAGCCAGGATGGCTCAGTGGGTTAAGTGCTCACTTTGTAGCCTCGGGGACTGAGGATCGAATCCCAGCCCCAGCCCATGTGGACCCATATGCTGAACTTGGGAGTGCCCCCAGTTCAGTTCTTACCGGGGTGAGACCCCGGCCCATTTCCTGCCCTATGCGGCCCCGCGCCCACCTGTGGAATGAAACTATGCAGAAAAGCCGATGATGTGCAACTGTGGAGACTGTTCTGGGCCCTCCCCTTTCTCTCTGTCTCTGTCTCTCTCTTTCTCTCTGTCAAAAACAATAAAAATAAATCTTAAAAAAAAAAATTCTGTGCCTAAAGTGCAATATCTGGACAGTTCAGACAGTTCTAGTAATAAGACAGACCAAAATGCCCATGGTTACAAGCACATTTTAACTTTCTCCCACATGCTGGGAATAGGAACATGAGTTAAGACATAGTTCCTGCCTTTGAAATAACAAGAGATACACATGTGGAAAACAGAATAAAGCACTTTAGGTGCTAAGGAGAAGTCTTACAGGGTATCATGGATGTACAAAAGAGTAAGTGACAAGCCCACGAGGGTACAGACAATCCAGAAAGGCTAAATATAAATAGAGATGACATTTGAGCTGAGCCTTCAAAGACAGTCGAGATGATGGGAGGAAGATATTATAGACAGTGAAAGCAGCATGTGCAAGAGCATGAAAATCCTGATGCAGCAATGAAATAAAAGCAGTTAAGTACAGGGAGATGGATGGCTAGTAAGATTAAAAAGGGGCTTTATTGTGCTAACAACTGTTTTCTTTAAATATGCAAAGGGGAGAATTTTGAAACAGAAAATTATTATGTCTAGACTTATAGTTTGAATGATCACATTAGTAACAAAATAGAGGATAATCAGAGATGTGTGAGATGAAAATTTAGAAGACCAGAAGACTATTCTAAGTCAGACAAGGAAATAATGATAAAGGCCTCAATTTGGGTGGCAGCAATGGCAATGGGAAGGAGGGAACAGATAAATAAATATTAAAGAAAAATTAAACAAGACTAGGAGTCAAGACTACTGTTTCAATAAAATTCTGTGCCTAAGACACGAAAACAACTTAAGTGGTCATTGACAGATAAATGGACAAAGAAAATTTGGCATATATATGTGTGTGCACGCATGTATACACACAGAGGAATATTACTCAGCCATAAAAAAAGGAAATCCTGCCATTTGCGACAACACAGATGAACCTTGAGGGCATTATGCTAAGTAAAATAAGTCAGAGAAAGCTAAATACGATCTCACTTGATCATATGATCAAGTGATCTCACTTGTATGTGGAATCTTAAAAATCACTCATAAATAGAAAACAGATTGGTGATTGCCTGAGACAGTGTGGGGGGGGGGAGTAGAAGAAATGGGAAAAAGTTGGTCAAAGGTACAAACTTCCAGTTATAGACACATAAGTTCTGGGGATGTGATGTACAACATGGTGACTATAAAATTTTTTGAAAAACACAAGATTAGGTGACCAATTAGAACTGGCTTTAGAGGTGAGAGGGAGAAGTAGGTACTGTATTTAAGAATGTATGGAAGCTCCTCAAAAAATTGAACATTGAATTATCTATCATATGATTCAGCAATTCCACACTTCAGAGAATACAAGTATACCCACAAAAACTGAAAGCAGGGGCTCTAACAGATATTTGTACATCCACGTTTGTCACAGCATTATTTACAAGAGCTAAATAAACAACCCAATGTCCATCAATGGATATAATGGCAAACAAAAAGGAAATTGACATATGCTACAACAAGAATGAATCTTGAAAATGTTAAGTGAAATAAGCCAGATACAAAAGGACAAATACCACTTATATGAAGTACTTAGTCAAATTCGTAGACTAGTGGTTTCCAGGAGCTGCAGGGGAGGGGATACTGGGGACATAATTGTTTAATGGGTACAGAGTTTCTTTCTTTTGTTCATTCTTTCTTTCTTTTATTGTTTTGAGAGAAGGTGGGTGAGGGTGAGAGAGAGAGAGAGAGAGAGAGAGAGAGAGAGAGAGAGAGAGAGAGAGAGAAAGAGAGAGAGAGAGAGAGAGAATGGAGGAGGGCCCAGAGCAGTCTCCACAGTTGTACAGCATTTAGTTGCGACATATAGTTTCATTCCCCACAGGTGGATGTGGGGTCAGGTGGGGCGGGAACCAAGCTGAGGCTTCCCATCATGGGAGGCAAGAATTTTCACTGGCAAGCCATCCCAGGAGTTACCAGCTGCACCACAATTCAGAATGTGGGTTTGCATGGGCCAGGGATCTAATCCCTGGACCTTTCAGTTTTAAGGCAAGCACCCAACCTGCTGAACTATCCCAGCATCCCCTGGGTACAGGGTTTCAATTAGGGAAGATGAAAAAGTTCTGAAGTTGAATAATGATGATGGTTGCACAACAATGTGAATATATTTAACGCCACTGAACTGTATGCTTAAAATAATTAAAATGGTCAATTTAATGTTATGTATGTTTTAACATAACATTTAAAAAGAATGCAATGGAATAGATGGTAGTAAATTAGCATTCACGGAGACAAGATAAATAAGATAAACAGTTTTAGGGATAGGGGAAAATAAGTTTACTTGAGGTAGACAGAAATAGATGGCAGTAAGGTATACCATTTGGGCTAGAACTAAGGTTTGGGAAACACACAGAGGTAGTAAATAAAAATGAATAGTGTGTGTTCTCCCAGGAGAGTATATAAAACAGGGAAAAGAATAGTAAGCACAGATTCTAGTAAACACCAACAGTTAAAGGATAGGTAGTCAAAGAATCATGTCATAAAATGTTAAGCTTAAAGTAGTTGTAAAGTCTATTTTCTAAAAAGCTTGCTTTTAATTTTTTTGTTTCACACCTACCTCCTCTTTTCTTCCCTATCTCAACAATAGAAAGCTGTTGCTTATTTTTCTTTTACTGTCCTTTCTCAGTTTCACTAATCAGGTCAGCAGTAAGGAATTAATTCAGCAATATCGATTAAGGTGAAAAATATTTATTGAATACACACCCCTACTTTTTCAGTATGAAGACAGTTGAGGACATGACTTAAGTTACATAGGTCATAAGCAAACATGCTATAAGCTTAACCCCTAGCTATAAGCTTAATCCCTATTCATCCTATCAACACCCTTAAAAGTTAGGCCCCAGGACTAGAAACACTTGACAGAAATAAAAAATACTTACTTAATTTCAATTAGCATATATGTAATACAAAGAGCAAATGCTCCAGCAAGATCAATCAAAACAAATGGATTCATTCGGGGAAGGAAGATACTGCTAAGTCCTGGAATAATTCCACACAAGCTATCAGAAAAACAAACAAAAAGAGTTCATTAGCAGAACTCAGGTAATAATGATGAAAATCTTGTAAATTACTTGTATTTTAGTAATATATATCTTCTAAAGAAAGCAAAGAGGAGTTGGGAACAAAGCTCTCTCACTAATAAAGGTCTCTTTTGTATCAAGTCAAAAGAAAAAGTAGAAGAAGAATCTCATCTGTGAGATACAGGTATTAACCTCAACAATAAATCATGTAAATTACTATGACAGATGCATTTCTTGTGCATTCCTTTAAAATCACTTGTATTAAAAAATTTCATAACTCTTACCTTCGACTAAGATCTGCAACATGCTCTTGAAGCCAACTTGTACTAGCAGCTTTAAGAAGAAAATACTTATATTATCTATATGAAGAATAAACTACCAAAAGTACTTGATTTCTTTAATCTTAAAAACAAGTTTGGCAATGAGCCATACATTACAAAAGGACATGTTACTCCTGAAATATAGAACTTTTTCTTCTTTTATGCCTTTAAGATACTAAGTCAAAAGCAGTTTCAACTACAATATATAGTTGACCTGAGGAATCAGTGAACTTACATATGTCATTGTTATCATTAATTTGTTTTAAAGTAAGCTTTTCCAACCTTCGGCCCACAGGTCACATGCAACCCAGATGGCTTTGAATGCAGTCCAACAAAAATTCATAAATTTTCTTAAAACACTAAGATTTTTTTGCAATTTTTTTCTTTTAGCTTATCAGTCATCATTGGTGTTTATATATTTTATATGTGGCCCAAGACAATTCTTCTAATATCAATGTGGCTCAGGGAAGCCAAATGGGTTGAACAGCTCTGTTTTAAAGGCTTTTTATACTGAACAGCAGTTTCCTAACCAGTATGCTGAGAATGGGTTATAGGTATACCAATTATTCCCACAGCACTCAAAGGCCAGGTGGAGAGCTGGATACATCCAAAAACACCTGCCAGTTACTGTCCCTAGAGATGTAGCCTTCAGGCTCTAGCATCCTCTTGTACTTATCTCAGGGTGCTACTTTATCCACTCATTTTTTTAAGTGTACTCAGTCTCAAGAAATGATCTGCAAGTCTTACATAAAAGCAGCATAATAGATCAGTTAAGAGCAGCCTCTGATGCCAGAATCCCAGGCTTCAAATTCCAGCTATGTCCTTAACTAGATGTGTGGTCTAGGACAAGTGACTTGATCTTAGTCCTTCAGTGTAAAATGGATATGATAAAGTTATTTATCTCATATGGTCATAGAAAGAACTTAAGTGGATTCTTTTTTTTATTATTTATTGTTTTTGACAGTGAGAGAGAGATACAGATACAGAGACAGAGAGAGAACTGAACTGGGGGAACTCCCCAGTTCAGCATATGGGTCCACAGGGACCGGGGCCGGGATTCGACTTGTGGTCCCCAGCGCTACAAAATGAGCGCTTAACCCACTGAGCCATCCCGGCTTTTCCTGGATTCTTTTATGTATATCATTTAGCACAATGCCTGGCAGATAACAAGCTCTCAGTATTATTTCCCAATCAAATTCCCACTAATGTCACAAATCTTGATTTGGGGAACAAAACATCATTTCTAGCTAATGAAAAACATATTAGATGACCTTTCTGGAAATAAATTTGACAGTACATATCACAGCTTTTAAAAATACTGTATTTTTAGCCCATTTATAATTTCTTCACTGGGAATTTATCTTAAAGAAGAATCAGAAATATATACAGGGGGGATGCTGGGATGGTTCAGCAGGTTGAGCACTTGTCTTGCAGCCCCAGGATCTGAGGATCGAATCCTGGCCCTGGCCTGTGTGGACCCATATGCTGAACTGGGGTGTGCCCCTAGTCCGGTCCCCACGGGGGCAAGCTCCTTGTGGAAGGCCCCTGGCCTGGTTCCTGCCTGCGTAGCCCCTCACCCACCTGTGGAATGAAACCATGTAGAAAACCAATGACGTGCAACTATGGAGACTGCTATGGACCCTCCCCCTTCTCTCTGTCCTTCTGTCAAAAACAATAAAATGAGTCTTAAAAAAAAAAGTGAAAGAAATGTACACAGGGTTAATAAAAGCAACTCATTATAGCATTATTTGCAAAAGGAAAAGTTGGAAATGCATAATACAATATTTTAAAATATTCATGTGACAGTACTATATACCAAGCATAAAAAAACATTTTTTCAAAGGGCATTTAATGAGGCAATACTCAAGACATAATGTTGGTTCTGCACTGTGCAACATACCACTTTAATTTATAAAGTTTTTTTAAATCATTACGGTCATTACAAATATTTAATTTTTGAGTTTATGAAATAAATTTTTAAACTCTCTCATATAAATACAACTCATATTTCATAACACTCATGAAGTCATTTTCATTTAAACTTGGATGTGCTTTTCTGAAAACTTTCTTCTTTTGACTGCACTGCTATTCAAATCTATGAGACCTAAAAAGATGCTCACTTATCTCTGCTTCAAAATATAGGTCTTTGCACAGAGAGCCCACTTTATTTTTTACCTCTCTTCTTCATCAATCAGTGGCGAACCCTGAGTGGCTTAGTGAAATTCCAAAACATTAAAATTATTGAAATATGTCAATGATTTAGACCACTGAAGTAAAACAAACAAGCAAGCAAAGTCTGAATTTGTAAAGACTTGAAAGTAAAACAATATTCCAAAAGACAAAAATGTTTTTGCTACTTTCAAATATATGCCCACCCACCATTGCCAAAGAGAAATTCCTGGGAACTTTTTAATTAACAGAATCCAATTATTTGCAATGAGCATATCAACTATTTTAAGTATAGTGATGCTTCTAAAATGCTTGCAATAGACTTTTAGTAGGTAAATATACAAATCAGTCTTACCTATTTTAAGTAGTATGCGATTTTAAAACTTTAACTAATTAGATTTTGTTTTATAATTCTCTGCTTAAAGACTTGAGAACCTTTGAGGCAGTTCTCTCCTCTCTTCAGGATATACTTCCTCATTGATTTATGAGTTAATGAAACAAACAAAAAACTCCTTTTTACAAGAGATTAAATACATTTTTATTAATGATAAATAAAAAACATACCTTCAGAGACATAAACGAAAGGTTTATTCCGAATAGAAAGCATCGTGAATAGGTTGAAAGAAAGAGCCACAAAAGTACCAACTAATAATCTTCCCCTAAAAAAACCAACAATAATATTCACCATTAACTTCTTGTTTATATCAATATGTAATTTCAGCATGTAGAGAGATTAAGAGATGGGAAAGCAGAGTGGTCTGCTCCTACAGTTTTGTATTAGCAGAAGAATCTGAACTCGGTTTCTAGTCCTATAACCCAGGCTCTATCTACCGTTGCTCCAATTTACACAGGATAAAAAAGGACTCTTAGCATTAACACTATCTTCTTACAGGGAACTGCTATGATAGATTTGTATTAATGCTAATGGTATTTGGTTTACAGTACACTGGACAGTGAGACCATCCTAAATTAAACTAACCAATATAGTTCATGTCCACATAGTTGACAACTATGTGGTAGATGATAAAAATTCCATTTTTCTCTAGGTGCTACTAAAAGATTTTGAGAATCAAATTTTAAATTATAGAAGACCCTGATGGGTTGGCTTAGTGAGTTGATCTGGCCTGGAAACAATGAGGGACCTAAAGCCAGTACCTTCCTCTGTACTGTAAGAGTTTGGGAACAGTTAAGAGTAAAGAAAAGGAGTCTTGAGATTTGGAGATTTTGTTTGTGAAATGTCAGTGAAATGTATGCTGCCACATTCTGAACTCTGATATTGTCCAAAAGAACTGTTATTTAATAACATATCAATTAAGTTTGGAATTAAACTTAAGTAAATTATACTTAATGCCAAAGCAAAATCTTACGTGTGTATCTCAGGCTGCTCCAAAAAGCGTTCTGCACTAAAAGAAAGAAATAATGTATTAAATAAGCCCTATAAACTATAAAATTAAAAAGCTTTGGGGATGCCTGATGGCTCAGGGGTCTGAACACTCGCTTTGCAGCCCTGGGACCTGAGGATCAAATTATGGCCCCAGCCTATACAGACCCATATGCTGAAAACCTGTTTCAACGGGGTTGTACTGAACATTACAACATGTGTAACTGAATCCTTTTCTTTCATTCGCACTTATCTATGACTAGATTTAGCAACCTCAAGGAGGTAACAAAAGAAGGGTGAGAAGAGGGAAGAAAAATTGTACTATTAAAACTCTATCACTGCTCATCTTAATTTTTATAGCCTTCAAACCAGACATGTAGGGAAAGCCGGGATGGCTCCGTGGGTTAAGCGCTCACTTTGAAGCCCCGAGGACCGAGGATTGAATCCCGGCTCCGGCCCAGGCGGACCTACATGCTGAACTGGGGGGTTCCCTCAGTTCAGTTCTCTCTCTGTCTCTCTCTCTCTGTGTGTCAAAAATTAAAATAAATAAATAAATTAATTAATTAAAAAAAACCCAGACATGTCTTTCACTGGTTCTTTATGTTCCCAAAGGTGACACAGGTAGAATTTAGAATGACAGTAATATCATAATCAAATGTACCTTTCTTTTAAAATAAAGAGAGCTCCCAACTGTGCCAAGACTGTGGAGGCAAATACAGCCAGGACTTCTAATCTTTCAAATCTGAAATAAAAAAATTAATTAGATCAGCAATACTTTCAATTCACAAATCAGTACCTATGGAACACATTTCCATTCATTTATTTATTAAATATACACATATGCCTACTATAAGCCAAACACTGTTAGAACAGACTACAGAGTTTCTAGAGTGATAATAAACAGTGAACATGGCAGATTACAAAGAGTGCCTATTTGTACAACATGTTCCCACAACCCACTTACGGCTCTTATTTATCTAGAAATAACCATTACCTAATTAACAGCTAATAATCAATTGACTTGTGTTAGGTCAAAATATTAAACATATTACCACACCTAAACTTCCCAACCTCTTAATGAGGATTAGTTTATATATTTACAAAACAGAGATAAACAACTTGAAACACACAGAAGAAAAGTTAACTGTTTCTAGAGTCAGATAGCTAGCAAGCAGAGGAGTCAGATTTTAGAACCCTGGTAGTCTGGCTCTATAGTTCATTATTTTACCCACTTTCTATACTGTCTCTTATTTATACACATAACTGCATGTCTTATAATCCTTAGACTATCAGCTGGAGGTCAGGGGCTATTGTCTTATTCATTTTAGTTTTTCCCACAGCACATAGTTTAATAGCATTCAATACTTAGGGTAATAAATGCTTAAAATCTCACAAAGAAATAATGATCTTCGGAAAAGATAATAAAATAATTAAGGATGTTCATCACGTTGTTTATAAAGAAAAAATGTTAGAATCAACAATACATTATGCATTATTAAAAATATAATAGAATGCATTTGACATGGACATAAGTAAAAAAGTGGATTATGAAAGTATATGAAAAAAACTAAATGCAGCAGTTATTTGTGAAAATTAATAAGCTGACATTAAAGTGTATATGGAATGTAAAAGATGAAGGAAGCAAAGACAATCTGAAGAACAAGCTAGAAGCTTAGACTATGAGATATTAAGATTTATTTTAAAACTATAGTAATTAACATAGTATAGTATAGGTAAACCTCAGAGATACTGAGGTTTTGGTTCCAGACCACTACAATAAAGTGAGTAGCACAATAAAGTAGGTCAAATCTTTTTTTGCTGGTGCAGGGTTTGACTTCTGTGAAGCACAACATCTGTGAAGCACAATAAAGCAAAGTGCAATAAAATGAGGTATGCCTATACTAATGAAAGACAGACAAATATACCAAATTGAGCAGAGCAGAGAATCCAGAAACAGACCTATACATAGTTACCTGATTTATGAAAAAGAAGGCACATAAAAGCAGTAGAAAAAGGATGAATTTTTTTCAATAAATGATGTTATATCAATTAAAAAGCTATATAGAAATAAATATGCACAAAGATAATACAGAACAAGATATGATCTCTGCTATCATAAAATTTCTATTTTAAAGGGTGAGATGAAAGAACATAAGTTCTGGTATGTTCTGTTAAGAGAATTATAGTAGTCTAACATGACAAGAAGCTAACTAGGTGTTCTATTTTAGAATCTATTTTAGATTGGGCCTAGTCACTTAATGACATTAGCATTTAGCAATCATAAGATTGGAATAACAAGATGGAGCTCATCTTGCAAAGATCAGGTGAAGAATATTTCAAGCAGAAAGAATAGCTTGTACAAAGGCCCTAAGGAAAAAATGAGATAGCTGTGTTCAAATTACAGAAAGAAAGTGTGGTATAGATGTCATGAGAATGGTAAGAGAAGTAGGCAAGGTCTAGCTCAAATAAGGGCTTTGTAAATTAGGGGAAAGAGTCAGGAAACAATGATGGGAAACAATAGATGGTTTTAAGGAGGAGAGTGGTAGCATGACTTGGGTTTAAAAACAAAAACACTTTCGCTGATTTATGGAGAAATGGACTATAGTGAAAAAGAGCAGAAGCACAGGGACCAGTTACAATCATGGTCATTGGTTAAGTTAAGAAATGAAGGTAGCTTAATTAGGACAGAAGTAGTGGAGATAGAAATGGGGGCATGGGCAGATTCTGGATGTGTTTTCTAAAATACTTTGACATAACCTGCTGATGGATAGATGTGGGTAATGAGAGAATAATCAAGGATAACGTCTGAAATATTTTGCTTGAGCAACTGAGTGGTGGTATATTTAATGAGATGAGAAAAACTGCAGAGAAACCAGTTTTTGGAGAAGAAAACAAAAATTCTAGCATAAGCTTAAGACACCAATTAGACAAGCCTGTGAAGATGTCAAAAAGGTAACCTGAAATGAGACAGACCTCAGCGATGGAGAACTGGATTTTGTAAGTACTAAATAGAGGTATTTCAAGCTATGTGATTGACTGCAATTATATTAATATCTGAATGATTAATTTTACTGTTCAATCACTCCTTCCTTTCCCAGTTCATTTCAAGCAAGTGGGCCAAAATGGGAGCTGCCATGTCCTTGCTTGACTTTGTTTCCTAGACCAATCAACAGTTCCTTCTCATGCTTTTCTGAACTAGAGCTGGGAAAGAGTCCTTTCCTCTCTAGGATGAAGGTAAGAAAGTATGAGATAAGGTCTGGCTAGAAGTCATCTATCATTCTAGGATGGTAAAATGGTCTGAGAAACTGAACCTGAAACGCAGAGAAAAACAAGCTTGAGAGGTAGGAGAAAGCAATGTCCCGAGAGTTCTAGACCCTAAGCCAGTTGCCTTAGTTTTCCCACATTTTGGTTACATAAATTACCAAAGTCCACATTTTTCCTTCATATTATTTTGGGTTGGATTTCTGTCATTTAACAACCAAAAGCCTTGACTTAAGAGCCATAGATTTCCATATACAGATATCTATACCTTACAACTGATTATCATAGTACCGGTAATAGTCAAACCCTACCAAATTTCAGTGACATTTATGAATATTTTCATTTTGCACTAACATTGTTTACTTTGTCCCATTGTTTAACTAACATACACACACACACACACACACACACACACACACACACACCTGATTTTGTTCAAAGAATATAATCCCAATGAATGGTATGGTGAAGAAGAAGGATAAGTTTGCTCCAAGAGTTTCTTTAACAAAGTAAAATTCTTTTTTCACGTTGTTTCCTTGAATTTGAAAGGAACTCATATTTTTCTAGTATTTTTAAAAACCTCTAATATAAAAGATTATCTTCCAACTTTCAGTAATTTCTGAAACTATAGAAACAAAAATCTCAAACTCTTTTGCTAGTCCACTGCTATTAAAAATCCAGTCTTAAAATAAAATTCATCCCTACCACTATATTGATACTAACGTATATCACATTAACATCCAGAAGGTACTCTTACATGAAAATCCTTTGTACATTCTTTACTGAAATAAGAACTCCCCCAAATACTAAAGAACTTAATTTGAACATTTTATGTTAATATTTGTTTTATAAAACAGAAAATAGCCTAATGTAAACATTTTATTTTAAGATGACTTAAATTTAAATATTCATGTTTCTTATCTAGAATCCTCTTGGAAGATCCTTTTCTACCTACTTTCACTATTTTATTATCATTCCACTAAGCAGGCAGCATTTATTTTCTAGAAATACTTTAGCTAGTCCTTACTGCCTAATACAACTACTATTTTAATAGAAATAAGTCGGCAGAAAATAAAATAATTTGAACTTACCCAAATGAATAGACAGGGCTAGGTTTCCTCACCATTACCCAGTAACTTATTAAACATGTCATTAAACTAAGTAAAAAAGAGAATAAATTCAGCATTAGAACTGTAGTTAGTAGAGAACACACAGGTTTCAGAATTCCTAAGTTGCTGAAAGTTATCAATATTTACATAAACTAAAGTATTAGGTTATGTAATAATCTATAATCTGTTTATAATAAGCATTCTAATAGGTAATAGTTTAAACATGTAGAAAAAATTGAAAGACGTTATGATACATTAAGTCAGTTAAATAGAACCTAAACCCACACTTTCTCTACACAGTAACTGTACAGAATGGTTTCCATAACCAAGCATGCAAAAAAATGACACATGCTGGGATGGCTCAGTGGGTTAAGTATTCACTTTGCAGCCCTGGGATCTGATGATAGAATCCCGGCCCTAGCCCGTGCAGACCAATATGCTGAACTGGGGTGTGGCACACAGTTCGGTTCTTGCTGGGGTGAGCTTCCCATGTGGGAGGCCCCCGGTCCAGCCCCTAGCTCATGGGGGCATGCCTCCCATTCAGGAGGCCCCCACCCAGTTCCCGCCCTGTGCAACCTCCTGCCCACCTGTGTGGAATGAGACTATGTCAAAAACTGATGACGTACAACTATGGAGACTGCTCTGGACCCTCATCTCTGTCTGTCTCTCTCTCTCTCTGTGTCAAAAACAATAAAATAAATCTTAAAAAAAAAATGACAGTAATAATAATGGTAATATAATTCATTCTAGGAATATACAATACACTTTAATAAACTTTAATCTTCATTAAAAGTTAAACTAAATGTTAATGCACCTTAACATTCTGGATAAAATAAAATTATATTCATTTTCTAAGTACAGTAGAGATGTATTCTAAGCAACTTAGTACATATGTGAAATTCAGGTAATTCAGTTCAGATTGTTTTAGATTTAGTTACATGATTGATGAAAAGACCTTATATTCCTATGGCATGGATCTTGGAGATATAAAGTTCTAAATATTTTTCAGTCTTTATTTGAACATATGATAGGCCTCATGAAGCAGGGAGCCAATAGGTATCTCCCTTGCTCACAATTATTTACTTCTCAGCTATTAATGCCCCTCATTTTTTCCCTATCTACACAGTTAGTGGGAAATGGTATGTTCTTACATGACCCTGCTCCCCTTAACTACACCTGACTCCCCCCACAGGCGGGGACCTGAAGCAGCTGACCTAATTAATGCCTGGGTATGTTCTTTTCTGTTACTATGTATAATAAGAAAAGATATTTTATTCTAGTGTATATCTGTTAATTTATTGCTTGTATATATGTTCTATTGCTGATAATTTTATTTACTTCGCAGATTACTTTCCTTTAAGCAAAAAAAAAACAAAAACAAAAACCATAAATTCAGTGCATCAAATTCTTTATTAGCTTTAAAAACATCAGGAGATTTAGGAAAACTTACCTAAATAGGTCAAAAATGGTCAGGTAAGTATAGGCAGTTAAAGCTGTAAAACACATCAATTAAAATGTTACTGAATCCAAGAAAAAGAACAACTTACTGAATCCATTGTTAGGAAATACAGTAAATCAGCACAATTGTTCATACTAGGGATATCCATTACTAAAAAAAAAATTGAGCCAACTGATTAACCTCATTGTTGGCAATTATTCGGTAAATTTGATTAATATAGGTAGCCAAAGTTGGTTAGTACAAAAGCTTACTTTAGAACCTGATTTCTCCATCAGGAAAAATGAAGCAATACATGCTCAAAAGACCTGTGAGCATGTATTTTTGCTTTCTTCTGTCATCTCAGTACTATTTTAAATGTATCCTTTGAATAGCAAGATAAAAATAATGGTACATAAAAATATAAGATTTCAAGACAATAACAATATTATAGATTCCTTATAAATCACAAAATCCTATTTATAAACTACATAGAGTTCTAATCTATCACATTAAAAAAGAACCTCAGCTTTTCAATAAGATTTAAATTTTTTAAAAATATAGCTAGCTCATTTAAAAATGACTAACAATTGAACCAATCTTTACAGTTTACAAAGCATATTTCAAATATATTCTCTTATTTAAATCTTTTGAGTTATATTTCAGAATAATATATTCTGTGTAAAGGAAGATATACTTTTATTTATAGTAAGAAAAATAAAAGGGAAATTAATAATTAACTCCATAAAAATAGAAAAGGCAACATACCTATACTGTTAGTGGAACTGCACCACATAAGCAGGAAGCCAGTACATATTAAATTTATTGCACCAAAAAGCAGTATCTTCCAGGACTATGAAAAAGAAAACCATTTTTATTTACATAGTACTGTCTGTTCCAATTGCTATAATTTATACTTCTGCTGTTCAAAGGAATAAGAATGTCCTTCCAAACAGTGTCACATTTTCTAAATTTACCAAAATTATCATCAACCAAGTTGTTATCATAATATATAAATATAAAATAATAATTCTAGATGGGAAATTATTCAAAAGAGAATAAATTCTGAACATAAACTCAAATATTTTGTCTCTATAAATGTGTACATAGAAACAATGATAAAGCTATTGGGGCAAAATGTAAGCAACTGGTGAATTTAAGTAAAGGGCATAAAGGAGTTCCTTATACTAATCTTGTAACTCTTCTGTGAGTTTGATCATATAAATTTGAGATGCCTATTAGATATTAAAGTGGACATGTTGGGAAAGTCATTATGTATCGGAATCTGGAGGTAGGGGAGAAGATAGGGATAATACTAATGAGGATATTAAAGAAATGGGTGGATGTGGGGTCTAGTAAGGACAGGGATTCAAGAACGGTGAGGAAAGGAGGATAAAGCATTCATAGAAATTGGAGGGAAGGCAGACGGTTGGTAGATGGGTAGATGTACTAATGATAGAACGTGGATAGATCAGGATAGATCTTCTGATTACTTCTTTACCCTTAATGAAATAGGAGATGAGTGAGATAATCAGGTCAGATAGAGTGAGGATGAATAAAGTTTTGAAAGTTTGAGGAAATGGCATGAAATAATAATTTAGGAAAGTGAGAAACTGAATGAACTAAGAAAATCTAGTATGGGGAGCACTATACAATACTTACTTGATCATGAAATAAAGTGAGACCAATCAGCATGGTTTTGTGTTTTTCTCAGGCTACATTCAGTTGCTCGCACACAGGTGCAGAGGAAATAAAGTGAACTTAATGAGGTTAAGGATTTGCCAGGGAAGTATGATAGGAAGCATGATGGAAGGAAGGCATAATAAGAGCTGAAGACACATATAAGAAAATAATAACAATGAACCACTGAATCGAAATTGGATAAGTAAGCAAATGAGGATAAGAGAGTTAACAAAAAATAGTGAAAATATGGCAGAGTCAATGGATTGGAGGTCCTAGTAATAATGAAGAATAATAGAAGTTGGAGTAATAGGAGTGAACTGGAAAAACAAGTGATAGTGACTAATGAGTAAAATGCTTGAAAATGAGACAATGGGAAAATAGTTATGATAAATGATAATGTCTATGGTGTGATCATAGTAGATGGCTGGGAGGGATGGAAGACAAGATTATTTTTGGTGAGGAAGTAGGAACTAAGGCTTATAAGGATCTCCACATAAAATGTGAAATCACCAAGAACTAAAACAGTAGTGAAGAGATGAGCCAGACATAGCTCCTAAGATTTAAATCAGGGGTGTCCAACCTTTTGCCTTCCCTGGGCCACAATGGAAGAAGAATTGTCTTGGGCCACACATAAAATACACTAACACTAATGATAGCTGATGAGCTTGAAAAAAGATCTCAAAAAAATCTCATGTTTTACAAAGTTTACGAATTTGTGTTGGGCCACATTCATTGCTATCCTGAGCCTC
This sequence comes from Craseonycteris thonglongyai, assembly GCA_004027555.1. NCBI lineage: Eukaryota > Metazoa > Chordata > Mammalia > Chiroptera > Craseonycteridae > Craseonycteris > Craseonycteris thonglongyai. The sequence goes on along the minus strand of PVKE010000882.1, from coordinate 40,553 downwards.
ATGCAGCCTGCGGGCTACAAGTTAGAAAAGCTTGATTTAAATTATGATCAAGATTGTCTGCACAATTCAGGATTCCTACATCAGTTTTGTTCCAACTACATATTCTGTGGTACACTTAAGAAATTTCCTGTTTACTTCAATAATGTACACTGTTAAATTGTTTACTTTTGAAGCACGGCTGCTTCTCATCAAATCCTAGAGCTATAGCTTACTATCTGTTCTCAAGAGATCATCCTAAATGGACCAGATATATATGCAAGAAGCAGATGAATTCCCTACACCTGGCTCTTGAAGTTTAACATTCAAGGCATGACAATATTTCCAAATATTAGAATTATGGAGTTCTAACTATATGCCAAGGTTGTAGAAACAGGAGATAAGAGTGGTGAAGAACAAAAAAGTCTCTAGTCTAGTATCATAATACATGGCAATATCATTAGTACTGCTATTATGTTCCAATGAAGCTAAATTTATTTAACATTTATCAAATATTTATTGGGTGCTTATTTTGTACTTCTATAAAAAATAAACAAAACAGACATAGTCACTGCCTTCAGGGAGATTATAGTATAATTTAGACAATAATGAGAAGAATGAAAACAGCAATGAAGTCTACATTAGTAACCCAAAGGGTATCAATTATACTTTTTATTATAATCTCAGAGCATTTATTTTCCCTGCCTTATAGTAAAAATGAGAAAACATGGGTCAGACCACATCCATTTCTTTTTTAAAAAGCCATATAAGGCAGTCACAAAACAATGTCACTTTAAAACTCTTCACAATTATAATAAAAGCTAACTGAAGCCTAGCTTTCTTCCAAGCAAAACTACTGTGTACCAAATTACTATAATCATACATTTAAAAAGGACTTTTACATATAAAAAAAATGAGAACTGTGGTGGGATTGGCAGTGATTTCTATATACCTGTTTTTCATAGCTATAATTAGGGATAAGGAATAAAAATAACTTACCCTTCGGTCTGCTGCTACAAGTCTAAATTCCTGTAATAACTTGCCAAAAACAGATCTTTGAGGTTTGCGAAAGAGATGAATTGTCCCCTTTAAAACAAACAAGCATATACAAATCAGCATTTAAGTATCTAAATCCCTCCAGAGTGGGATTTGCTACTCAAGATCAGGAAACCATATGAGAAAGCCTTAGCATAAAGGAGAGAGAGTCAAGTACATATGAGAAATTAGCTTTTGATTAAGGCAGTATCCCATATCAGTGGGAGAAAATATGAGTTATTCAATAAATAATGTTTGGAAACAAATTGGATCCTCACACACTCCTTACTCTAATTTTTTATTACAGTATTTTAAAATCAAAATATAAATCTATGGAGTACTTGAAGAAACAATGAATGTATAATTTTATAATCTTGGAGTGAGAGAAATCTTTTCTTAGGAGAGAAGACCAAAAATCTATGAAAAAAAATTGATCAATTTTACTATGTACCTTCATGTTGGGAATACAATACCCTAAAAACAAATAAACTATGAAAAAAAATGTATTATTTCAAGAGCAAAGTAATTGTTTCTAGAGAAAGAAATCCTTCACAATTTTCAATGGTCATACAAATAATTTGACTGATAAGTGCCATGTACTGAAATAAATATTTGGGTTTTAAGTATAATAAAATATTTCCCTAGATGGTAATGGTCATAATCACCACAACAATCATAGTACATTTCTACCCACTAAAGTTGGCCAATATGAGTCAAATATAAAGCTCCACAGAAAGCAGTGGAACTGGGTGTTAACAGATTTAAAATGTGAAAAACTATCAGATCCAATTCAGGCAGAGGCATGATTTTCTATACTTAGCATCTAGGAACATCTCAGTAGTTATAAAAAAGCATAGCTCATTCCTTCAAATCTTATACATATTATTAGCTGCATTATGTTGAGATTCAGAAAAGGCAGAAAATAAGGCTTAGCACTAGAAATGTGGCATAAGAAATAGCAGAATGTTGATCACTGTCTAGGCCAAGTGATGGCTACATAAGGATGCATTATATTATATTCTTTCTACTTTTGTTTGAAATTTGCTGTAATAAAAATAAAGTAAAAAGTACTTTAAAATGTAAAAACAAAGTGTCAGAAAAAGTGTTACTAATTTTGGTATCCAAATCAAACATATCTGTGCCACCCTGAGGCTCTAAGCTAATTCAGATGAACAGGAACAATATACCATTTTCCTCTGAGATGTTAATAAGTGCTAATGTTAATGGGTATAATACTCTGTTCTTAAAAACTTACATGTGGGATATTTTTGTCCCAAAGATAATTCTGCTTACTACTGTACACACACACACACACACAAATCCCATGTTCATGTTACTCTTTCCAAAATAATATTGGCTCTCCATTGCTATCAGGATAAACTCCAAATTTCACAATCTGTAATTCAAAGTTTTCAGTGACTTAGCCTCAGTTTCCTTCCGGTTTTATCTCTTCCCCCAGATAGAAATCCTCAACTCCAAATCCAAATACGGTATTTGTGTCTCATACTATTCTGGAGGCCAGATTTGTCTAACTCAAGCTCTAATAGCCCTATACACTTACTAAATTACTTGGCCTCTCTGTTTCCTCCTCTAAACAAGAGTAATAGTAGATTAAGAGTAAGGCAGGAAGTATTCAATTGCATGCTTCACTTCTTAAATGAAGCCTTCCTAGATTATTACAAACTCTAGTGTTTTTTTATGCCACTTACTTTGTACTTAACCTTCATGTTTTCATCTTACAGTTTAAGTTAAATTTTTTATAACTTTGTTAATGACAAGGGCTATATTTCCTTGTTTCCTTTACATTTGCTAAGATAGCACTGTGCTTTACACAATGCATGTTCTTAATAAATAATATACAATGGATGATGCATAACTGTCTTCCCTGAAACTTCAAAAATAAATATAAAATGCACAAAGAAACATGTCCCAAATGAAAGAACAGAACAAAGCTCTAGAAAAAGAGCTAAACATAATGGAGGCAAGAAATCTACCAAATGGTATATTCCAAAACATTGGTTATAAGGATGCTCAGTGATCTCAGTGAGAACTTCAACAAAGACAAAGGAAACATTAAAATGGAGAAAGAAAACATAAAAAAAACTAATCAGAAATAAAGAATACATCACTGAAATAAAGAATACATTAGAGATCAACAGATTAGACAAAGCAGAAGTTCCAATCAGCAATCTGGAAGAGAAAGTAGCAGAAAACACCCCATCAGAATCCAAAAAAATGAGGACAGTTTAAGGGGCCTCTGAGACATCAACTGGACCAACATTCATATCTTTGGGAGACCAGAAGAGAGAAAGAAATTGAAGAAATGATGGCACACTTCCCTAATCTGGCAAAAGAAATAAACATACAAGCTCAGGGAGCACAGGAGTCTCAAACAAGATGATTACAAATAGCCCACACTAAGACACATCATAATTAAAATGCCAAAGGTCAAAGACAAACAGAGAATCTTAAAATCAGCAAGAGAAAAGCAACTAGCTATCTACAAGGAAGATCCCATAAGACTGTCAGCTGACTTCTAAACAGAAATTTTGCAGGCCAGAGGAATTGGCACAAAATTTTTAAAGTGATGAAAAGCAAGGACCTACAACCAAGATTACTCTGCTCAGCAAAGCTATCATTTAGAATTGAAGAACAGAAAACAGCTCCCCAGACAAGAAAAAGCTAAATAAAGGATTTCATCACCACCAAATCAGCATTAAATGAAAAGTTAAAGGGACTTCTTTAAGAAGAAGGGGTGGAGAAAAGAATATAAGTATGAATTATAAAATAGCAATAACTATGTATCCATCAATAATCACTTTAAATGTAAATGGATTAAATGCTCCAATCAAAAGACACAGGGTGGCTGAATGGATAAGAAAACAAGACCCTTATATGTGCGGCCTATAAGAGACTCACTTCAGATCGAAAGACACAGACTAAAAAGTAAAATAATGAAAAAAGGTATTTAATGAAAATGGAAAAAAAAAAAAAAAGCTAGGGCAGCAATACTTATACCAGACAAACAGACAAAATAGACTTTGGAACAAAGGCTATAACAAGAGATAAAAAAGGACTCAATAATTCCACTTCTGGGCACTTATCTGAAGAAACCCAAAATACCACTTCAAAGGAACACACACACCAGTATGTTCACTGCAGCATTATTTACAATAGCCAACATATGGAATCAACTTGGGTGTCCATCAATGAATGAATGGATAAAGAAAAAGTGTACATATACTCGTACACAATGGAATATTATTCAGCAATAAAAAAAAAATCTTGCCATCTGTAACAACGTAGATGGTCCTAGAGGGTATTTGTGCTGAGTGGAGTAAGTCAAAGACAAACACCATATGATTTCACCTATGTGTGGAACCTAAAAAAAAAAAAAAGAGAACAAAACAGAAACAAACTCATAGATATAAAAAACATTTTGGGGAAGCCAGGATGGCTCAGTGGGTTAAGCGCTCATTTTGCAGCCCCAGGGACTAAGGATCAAATCCCAGCCCCGGCCTGTGCGGACCCATATGCTGAACTGGGGAGTGCTCCCAGTTCAGTTCTCACCGGGGTGAAGACCGCGGCCCAGTTCCTGCCCTGTGCAGCCCCGCACCCACCTGTAGAATGAAACTATGTGGAAAAACCAATGATGTGCAACAATGGAGACTGATCTGGGCCCTCCCCCTTCTCTCTGTATCTCTCTCTCTCTCTCTCTCTCTCTGTCAAAAACTATAAAAATAAATCTCAAAAAAAAGCAAAAGAACATTTTGATGGCTGCCAGATGGTTGGGATGGATGAGAAAGGGAAAATATTAACAAGTACAAACTGGTATTTTCAAAATTGTCATGGAAATGTAAAGTATAGCATAAGGAATATAGTCAATAATATTGTAATAACTATGCATGATGTCAAATGAGTACTAGATTTATCGAGTGATCACTTCGTACGTTATGTAAATGTTTAATCACTATGCTGTACACCTGAAACTAATATTGTATTTCAACTGTAACTAAAAAATTAAAATAAAAAAGGAAAACTGAAGAAAACAGATAAAAACCTTAAATGCTAGTATTTCTCGATATTACTATCTCAAGCATAAAAATTTAGTGCCATATTTATTCAATATTTTGTAAAACAAATATTAAAAACTTCCTCTGGGCCGGGTACTGTACAAAGTTCTGGGAATATCAGAGTAAATATACAGATTCTACTTTCAAAGGGCTTACAGTCTAGGAAGTGAGAAAGACAAGTATTTTAACATAGTCTGGTAAGAGCTATTGATGCTACTGGTAAAAAGGACCAAGTTGTCATGGGAACATAAAAGAGGCATCTAACAGGATCTTGAGACATGGCAGAAAAGCTCATAAAAGAGACTAAAGGACATGTAAGGGTTATACTGATAAGGATGGGGAGGTAGGAGTTGGAGAAAAATACTGGCAGAGAGGAGCATGTACAAACTAGGTGCAAAGTCCTATCTTAAGAGTACAGTCTGTAAGCTGTTCATTCTGGCTGGTTATGGATGTATGTGTAAAAAGAGGTTGTAAAGGTAAGAAGCTTGACTCAGGGTTTTATAAGCAATACTGAACACTACTATCTTAAAAGGCTGTAGGAAAAAATAGAAGCATTTTAAGCAAGGGAGTGGCATGGGCAAATTTTAGAAATTTTGGGTAAGCTGTGATGGCTCAGCAGGTTAAGTGCTTGCTTTGCAGCCCCGGGGGTCCAAGGATCAAGTGCAGGTCCCAGCCCTGGCCCATGTGAACCCATATATTGAACTGGGGTGTGGACCCCCCAGTTTGGTTCTCACTGGGTGAGCTTCCTATGTGGGAAGACCCAGGGTCAGCCTCAAGCTCACAGGGAGTGACTCCCATGCAGGCGGCCTCCCTGCTGGGTTCCACCCTACTGCGCACCCCTCCCGTCACCTGTGTGGAAAGCTGCTGATGTACAACTATGAAGATTGTTCTCCCTTCTCTCTGTCTCTTTCTGTCTCTGTCTCTCTGTCAAAAAGAATAAAATAAATCTTAAAAAAATTTTTTTTTTAGAAATTTAACTACGGCTACAAAGTGGTGAAGAACATAGCTGGAAGGTATTTGGTCAGCCAAAAGAAAAAAAGAAAAAGGAAAGAAAAAGAAATTAAACTTTTACCCACTTTCTGTGTGTAAAAGAGGGATTACAGAAAATATACAAAAGATAGAGTATGTGAATAAGACAGTTTTTTGACCATACCCATTCAAGGAAAAAAAAAAAAAAATGCAAACTGAATAGTGACAGTGGCTTAGGAGAAACATGGTCCTGAATTTTTCTGATCAAATGGTGTGTACCTGGTCTGCAATGAAATCACAATAAACTGCTATGTTTAGACAAGATTCAGAGAACTACATACATGATTTATACAGACATTAAATGACTAATTCCTCTAACAGTATTTAAATTTAACAGTACATCCCCCAAACCGTAATGTATACTGGGATCTACTATCGCAAAAAGGTGCAATAAGATGCTTGACCAACACCTTGACTTTCTGCAGTCACTGGCCTTCTGAAAGCTGCTGCCGTTATCAGGCCATCTAGCACTAATAAAGTCAAGTTGCAGAGTGGAAAGTCCGCCTCAACATCCAACAAATAACCCTCTTTATTTGCGCCAGCATTAGCGTCGTTGCTATAACAAGCATCACTATTACTGTCGTTGTTGCTGTGCACTTGTTTTCAGATTTTCTGACGGTGTTGTAGTCGCTGATGCCGGCAAAGACTTATTTCATCTCGCCAGGACCTGAAAGCTCGACTTGGGGCCGGCCCGGAATCACAGGCAGCAAAGTACCGGGTGAGGCAGTGAGTGAGAATCAGAGCTTTGGGGAAATCTTTCCAACGCCAGCCGCTTCTCCCGGGGGAACCGAGCACGACTCCGACGACCCCTCCTGTGGGCAGCTGAGGCATCTCAAGGCTGCTTCAGGACGACAGAAGGGAAGAGGAATCACGACCGAACCCCTCATTCACCCCACCAACTCACCATGATAAGGAGCCCCACCGCTCCCGCCGGAAGACGCTTTGAGAGCTGCGCTTTTTTTTTTTTTTCCCCCTTAGACAAGAAGGGGTGGGGCGTGAGAGGCGGATTGGCTGCAAGCGACGCGGGGGCGGAAGTGCGTACACTGACCTCCCGTTCCAGCCCCCTCCTTCCCGGCAGCCCCTGCATTCTATCGAGTAGCAGGCGGTGGCTAGAGCGACTCCAAGCATTCAGAGGAGTGAGTGCGTGGAGAGGTGAATAGCGGGAGGAACCAGTTCTAAAACAACAGTTGCATGTAGTTGTCATTCTGTTTTTCCTTCGATATGCAACAGTTCCGTTGCTTTTTACTCGACTTTGATGACCTTGCCTCTTTTGAGGATTACATGACAGTTATTTTCTAGAATGCTCATGGAATAAATTCAGATTATTTTTTATAGAAATATAGCAAGTGATTACTGCATTTTTCTCATTGACTCTATTGTGTGAAATTTGATCCGTTAATAACTTTCATTAGTAGATTAAGGTGGCATTTGCCAATTTTTTCCACTATAAAGTAACTCCGCCTAATTAATATCTGTGGGAATGTACTTTGAAACCATGAAAATATTAATCACTTTCAATTTGCCCTTTTATTTATTCACATTGACTCATGGTTTTATGTTATCAGATGGGTTATAATTCATTACTGTAGTTAATTTTGATGTTCAGATTTGTCCAGTGGGGGCCACTCCAGTAAGTGAATCATCAGTCTAAGCACTTCCTCCTTTTCTGGCACAAGATATTCCAGGTTCATCACGTATGTTCTGTGCCCCAACCCTGGAATTGACCATTTTACCAAGAAGCCCTTGTTCCTTTAGTGGATGTTGTAGACTGAATGTTTGTGTACCCCTAAAAATTCATGTTGCAGCCTTGCAACCTAATTGATGGTATTTAGACATGAGGTCTTAGGGTGATAATTTAGTGAGGTCATGAGGGTGGGACCCTCATGATGGGATTAGTGCCCTTATAAGAAGAGATACCAGAGAACTTGCTGTCTTCCATGTGAGGACATAGCAAGAAAGTGGCTGTTTGGAAACTTGGTGAGACCTCTCACCAGAAACCAAAGAGACCCGCTCCTTGATCTTGGATTTACCCACCCTCTAGAACTGTAAAAATAAATTTCTGTAGTTTGAGCCACCCAGTCTATGGTACTTTTGTTAGGGCAGCCCAATTAAACTAAGGTTTTGATATCAAGTGGCGTACTACTTTAAAAAACACCTAAAACGTGGTAGCTTTAGCAGACCGACAGAAGAGAATTTGGAAGGCAGTCGTGTGACCCGTGGGGAGCTGGCAGGTTGCGGCTTTTCTGAGTCCTGCTCATCTGTGTGTACTTCACATTAAAATAAAGTACCGAAGTCTTGGGAGCTTCCAGATTCTCCCACGAGGTTCAGTGCAAACCAAAGCGCAGAAACATTCCTGGGCCTTTGCTGTAGAACTTTTCTGGTATTCTCCCTGTTCT
>PVKE010000882.1:0-31944 GCA_004027555.1 Craseonycteris thonglongyai | reverse complement strand
CTTCCTCCTAAGGAATGGCCCTTTTTGGGTTTCAATAGGAAACCTGAAGTGTAAACTCCTCTTAGTGGAATTAGAATTTCATACTTGGTATTCCGCCAGCAGTTGCTACCTTTTGCTCAGGTCCTTAGATTTCAACTATTGCTTTCTGCTAGATTCCTCTGAATAGAGAAGAATGACTGCACAGGCACAGCTTGTAAAAACAAATGAAAGCAGATTTGGGGTTTCATATCTTTCAAGCTCTCTCCTTTTCAAAAATTTCCTCCTAATTTCCAGCAGTTCTATCCTTTAGAAGCCTCAAATGACTCCTCAGTTCAGCAACTGTCACATTCTGCTTGAATTCTATTTCCAAGCACACTACACAAATAGAAAATTTATCCTCAGGGTAAATGCTAGTTATTGTGGATCTCTTCTAGTATGTGATTTTGTGCAATTTCTGCCTATTTTGATTGCTCTAGAGGGTCTTCTAATAATTTTTATACTTTGTTCAGAGTTTATCGTTGATATTGGTAAGAGAGTTCAATACAAACTGCTCCTTCAGTGATAAGAGTACAACCTCTGAAATTTCAAAACGTTTCAAATTAAAACATTAAAGGTAAAATAAAGTTTACAATTTATTGCAATCCATTAGGAAAAAACTCACTTTATACAACTGAACGTTTGAATTAATTTCTTCTGAAGTACAAAAGACCAGATTAAAATTGACACAGCACTTAAAAGAAAAATTTTCTGACTCATTGAGTCCAAAAACAAACTGTAAATCATTCTACCAAAAGTAGTTTTTGTACAAAATATAAAGAATTTTACCTTTTAAACAAAGACTGGTGCATATTTACTTAAATTAGAATTCTAGCATCTGTTTTTCCTCTAATACCTGCTTAGCACAAAACATATTTGCAAGTCAGAAATCTGATAACCTCAATGAGCAAACTGTCTTAGAATAATAAGCTTTTACCCTTATGATTTATCTTGAAAGATAGTATTGATTCTCTCCTTTGGCTTATACTTCAGTATATCAATAAGTTTTAATTTAGTTTATAAATCTCTGCCATACTATTAGTATGAAGAGTACACTAAAATTTAATGTTTAGGCATCACCTTTTAGGAATGACACAGAGATCAATGCAAAAATCTGAACGATTGCAATCTTAAATCTAATATCAATTTGGAAAACCTCAGTAACATCTATCTTTATTGTAAAAGACCAAACCAATCCCTTACACCTCCTACTATATCATTATCCTATTTTCATGGCCCTTCTATGAAAGAAACACTGCTTAAAATAAAACTTGGGCATAGTAAGTCATAGAAAATAGTTTTCTAGCATTAGGCACAACTTCAGACTTGATAAGGAAAGTAAAATAACTCCTATACACAGATGGATATTTATACAGTAATAAATTCTCTGACTCAATGTTTACGACAATATTGACTTGACTTCCATATTTTTTAACATTTGAAATCTTTATTTAAAAACTTCCCCATTAATAGTGTTACATTAAATTATTGCAGGTAGAATTATGACAATTTTAAAGATTGTATTATAAAAGTTGAGCTTGAAGCACAGACCTTTAATATGACTAAACAGCTATCCCAGTATCAATAATAGTGATCTTCCTATAAATAAAAATACAAAATGAAATTTTGAGCTTTATTAAAAATGTTTTAATCTGAGATGTTCCAAAATTCTTGTAATCATGTATATTTCATCATCATCTTCGATTATCAATATTTTATAACTGATGCTTCAATGTCTGAAATCTTTAAAAGATACTACTTGTGACTTAAAATATGCATGGTTCTGACTTAAATTTTTTTTTTCTATTTATCTCAACCTTCATTTTTATTATCCAGGATGTTCTAAAGTCATGATTAGAAGAGACATGATTTAAGTTGTGTCTACAAACTCCATATGATGTTAAGAAATCATACATCTTGTATACTCTTTAACAAGAGCAAGAATAAAATTAGGAAGAATGCATATCTTTATTATAAAATTATTATCCAGTAGGGGCAAGTTCTTAACTTTAATTTGTTCTCTCAAAACCAAAGATATTTTTCCTAGATGAAAATTGTTGTTGCCACTATAAAATTATTGTTTCCACCCACATTTCACATAAAAGCACCAAAGAAAATTTCTGTAAACAAACTTTTAGCCAGTAAACTAAAAGCAAACACCCATTTGCCTTTATTACAATATTTTTAAAAGCCATGATATGAGTTTCTACTTCCTACAATGACATTTTTATAATAAAAATCCAGGCATACTTATACAAAGAAGAAATAAAATTACTGTACATTTTGAGGGAACAAAAGGCAGATTAACAGACAAACTTTTTTGTTAACAAAGTAAGCACAAGAAACCTATAAAATGTATGCAATGTATAAAAATTCAGTAAATTTTTAAAGTTCCATTGAAGGGATTAATAATTATTAAGAATAAAAGATGGAAGATCCACTGGCTTATCATCATCCTGTAAACAGTAAGAAAGCAATAAGCAATAAATTAGAAATGTTTTAGTTCCCAGTACTTCCCTTCTCTTGCACAGGGCCTACTTTTACAACTGTTAAAATTGGCTTTCTTAAATAGTAGAATAATTCTAGCAGAAAATAAATTCCATTCAGGGTAAATTAACAGTCTACATAGATTTCTGACAAATGTATTAAAAAACAAATACTGTAGGTCACATGAGGATTGATCTACATGTTATATGACAGAGTGACTCAAAACTTCCAAGCTTCTCTATTTTACTAGATTTGTTTGCTGCTATCATTTGCTTTCTAAATTGTTTGACGGAAAGGTACTAGAGGGATACCGGGATAGCTCAGTAGGTTGAGTGCTTGCCTTGCAACCATGAGGTGTAGGGATCAAGTCCTGGACCCCATTCATGCAAACTCATGTGATGAACTGTGGCATAACTGAGGCCCCCGGTTCTGTTTCCACACTGCACAGACCCATAGCCAACTGGGTGGAATGAAAGTATGTCACAACTAATGATGTACAACTATGGAGACTGCTCTAGGCCCTCCCTCCTTCTCTCTCTCTTTCTCACCTTCACCCAAACAAAACAAAAATAAATCTTAAAAAAAAGATACTAGAAAAAGTAAAAAGAACACTGTTGTTTAAAGTCTATAGTTTTATGAAGAAAAAAACCCTCAAAATCCTTTTTCCTATTACTATTACATGGAAAAAAGTGTCTTTTGGCACACAATTTGTAAAAAGAAAAGGGGGAAAAAAACCCAACTTTATAGAGTGTTTGGCATTCCAATCATCCACAGTAAAGACAACAGTAGGAAAGGAAAACAGCAAAAATTACTATTTTAAGAAAAGATGTCAAAAGACAACCAACGAACAACTCTTGTGTCTTCTACTATTTACTGTCTCTGGAATACTTTCATCTCCAACATGATATACAAATTATTATTTACATTATGATTATATTGGTAAAGAAGACCAGAATCCATTTTGTTGTGCTCTAACTTACAGTGCCCATTGGGATATCCACAACCACCAAGGCAAGAAGGCCTTAAACAAAATATTCCATTTGAATTGTATATTTTATTTAAATTTGTTTTATGGTTCATCTTCTGGGATGCACAAATAATAATAAGACTGAAGTCCTGTAAACTTAGGCTGAGTTTCTGTAGTTGATAACTATTCGCTGAAGATGGTGTTTCTTGGAAAGTAGAATTTTTTGCAGGCTTACAAAGGTACTTCCTTAAACAGTGGTATCTCCAAAGTCCTTGTTCCAACGTACGTATGCTTCTAAGGTTTGAGGGCTCACACTGCGTTTTATCTTTTTCAAGGATTCAGTAAAGTCAGATAATCGAATATTTCTCATCTAGATTAAAAAAATAAACCACATAACACAAATGAATACATATGCAGCAGTTAACCTAATAAAGAATTAAAGATGCTGTTTCTTAATGTTATAAATGTACTCATATATAGCTGTAATTTTAGAAAATCATGTCAGTCATCTTATTTTACATATTAGTAAATATTAGGCAAGGTTCCTATATAAAATTCTTACAAAAATGCTATACTAATATACTTTCATTACATGTATTTAGTTTCTTACAAATTAACATTTTAAACAATATTTTCCCATTATAAAAATAAGACACACTCACAGTTCTACCATTCAGATATACAACCACTCCTTATCTCCTTCCAATACTTTTTCTGTGTATAGTTTCATTGGGTTTTGCATTTTCAAGTGTCACTCACTACATACTCTAGCTAAAATTCATGCTAGGTTTATTAGAAAAGAAAGAGGGGTTTACAAGTAGCACATGGGACTTTTAAGAAAATAACTTTTGAACTACAACATGTAGTAATGCATGTATCTCAAAATTTCTAATATTAATATTGCTTATAATGCATTTTTATATTAATTTGGTCTTATTTCCTGGCATTGCAATAGTTTTTCAGCATGTAGAATAAAACAATGCTGAGTTAATAAATATCTATACTTAACTAAGAATTTTTAAAAGATGAAATGGAGTTTGGCACAAAATGACCAGTATGAAGATACATGTATATTTTACCATAAAATAAAAAGTTAAAGGAGAATTTGAGACAAAACTTCAACAAATGATATTTATCTATAGTCTCCTTTATATTACTTTTTAAAAACCCAGTCTACCTACTACTTCACATTCTTTCTGATATTCTGATAAAAGCACAGAATAAGAAAATCACCTACACTTATAACTTGTAACCTAAGGGGACAAATTTTAGTCAAAAAGAAAAAGGGTATATCGATATCACATAATTACTATACAAGCCCTATATGTTTCTTATTTAACTGTAAAACATATACTGGCTCTTTCTAAACACCAAAGTGTAGAAAAATGATGTATATAATATAGATGTTATATATGATATTCCTGAATAAAATTTTTTATAGAAATTAAGGTTTTAAAAGCTTTTGATGAAATTCTTATTTAAGTATATAGTTTGGGCTATGAATACATCTGAAAATGTATATAGGAATTTAAAGTTAGTAAGCAACTAATGTATATAACAGAGAAAAGAAACTGGTAGCTAGTTCAGAAAAGAGGGAAAATAAATTGCAAAGATGTCTTATGAAAACAAGTAATTTAAAAAGTTGGGGAAGCGGGAATGGCTCAGTGGGTTAAGCGCTCACTTTGCAGCCCTGGGGACCGAGGACTGAATCCCAGCCCCGGCCTGTGCGAACCCATATGCTGAACTGGGGAGTGCCCCCAGTTCAGTTCTCACCGGGTGAGACCCCGGCCCAGTTCCTGCCCTGTGCAGCTCCACGCCCACCTGTGGAATGAAACTATGTGGAAAAACCAATGATGTGCAGCTATGGAGACTGTTCTGGGCCCTCCCCCTTCTCTCTGTATCTCTGCTTGCTCTCTCTCTCTGTCAAAAACAATTAAAATAAATCTTAAAAAAATAAAATAAAAAGTTAAAGTTAAATTGGATATAAACTGTGTACTCTAAAAACAAAGTACATTATGCCCTAAATTTATAATCAAGAATTTCCAGTACTGTCTCTTAAAAACACAGAATTTGAACATAATTATATTTGAGTTTCTAGTCTTTTAAACTATAAGACAAATTGAGCATATCTCACCCAAATCTGTGTATATATAGCAGTATCTGACAATACACTTTGTTTTTAAAGTTGTACCAAATAATTGACTGAACAAAATTCTAGCATACAATTTTACAAAACAAAGTACTTATAGTTCTCTCTCATCTCATAAATGGGATAGAACAAATTTCCTTAATATCTACAATAAAATGCCATTCTTATTTATGTATTTTACAATTATTTAATGGACAAATACATTGTTCACTATTGCCAGACTGTTTTAAGTGCTTTACTACTAAATTATTAATACTAAAACCATTAGATTAAAAATAACTTAAACTGGGTAAAAGTATATAGTACAACCAAAAATTATAACAATATAACCTGACTGACTACTCATATATATAATTAATGGGATGGTACCGATAATGTTATTTCTTATAATTTATTCCGAAGTTTTTAGTATTGCTATCTAAAATTTTAAAAAGATTTTTATTGTTTTTTGACAGAGAGAGACAGAAAGAGAGAAAGAGAGAAGGGGTAGGGCCCAGAGCAGTCTCCATAGTTGACAGCATTCATTTTCCATATAGTTTCACTCCACAGGTGGGCGCGGGGCTGCACAGGGCAGGAACTGGGCCAGGAGCCTCCCACGTAGGCTCCGGCAAGTACAGAACTGGGGGCACACACCAGTTCAGCACATGGGTCCACATGGGCTGGGGCCGGGATTTGATCCTCAGTCCCTGGGGCTGTAATGCGAGCGCTTAACCCACTGAGCCATCCTAGCTTCCCCCTAAAATTTAAGATAATGTGATGGTTTATATATTTTTAAATAATACAATTATATTTTTAGGTGTGGGATTTAAAAAATCAAGTAGATATATTACATTGTAATACTGAAATGTACTCTATCAAATTCATGATATTTTAAAAATCTGTGTATTTTCAGGCTTAACATCAGTACTACTACACAATAAAGTAGTATGCATTTCTATACCCAGAGTTTTATTATTCTAAGTTGGGATAAGCAAATTCAAGATGTGCCTCACTCTCAGAAAACAGGAGTGCTTTTCAAAGTTCTAAAGTAGTGTTGAGAGGGGTCATTTTAAAAACAGATTTTATTGGCCAAGCATGACCCTTTAAACATAAAAAAAATTATAATTGATTCACAGATGTGGCCAGCATCTTCTTACATGTTGCCTATTGACTCCCGCCTCTTGTTATATGTGCCCTTGTGTAATCCCTTCCCCAAGTGTGGACTGGACCTAAGAATAGAATATAGCAAAACTCATGGGATGTCACTTCCAGGATTAGGTTAGGAAAACTATGACTTCCATCTTGCTGGCACTCTGTCTTCCTGGCTTGATTGCTTTGATGAAGCAAACTAATATGATGGAGAGACCTATGTGACAAAGAAGCAAAGGCAGCCTTCAGCTAATAACCAGAGTAAACTGAGGCTCAGCCTAACAACCCATAAGGAAGTGAATCTGGCAAACAATCATGTGAGTGAGCTTAGAAGCAGATCTTTCCCTAGCTGAACCTTGTAATGACTACAGCTACAGTCAACATCTTGATCCCAGCTTTGTAAGAGACCCTGGGCCAACATCTTGATTTTATTGCTCTGAGAGAGCTTAAATCAGAGGACTCAGTTAAGCTGTGCCCATATTCCTGACTGAAAATGTGAGATAATGAGTATGTGTCATTTTTTTTTTTAATATTTATTTACTTATTTATTTTGACAGAGAAAGAGAGAGAGAGAGAGAGAGAGAGAGAGAGAGAGAGAGAGAGAGATACAGAGACAGAGAGAGAACTGAACTGTGGGAACTCCCCAGTTCAGCACATGGGTCCGCCTGGGCCGGAGCCGGGATTCGATCCTCAGTCCTCGGGGCTTCAAAGCGAGCGCTTAACCCGCTAAGTCATCCCGGCTTCCCCTATGTGTCATTTTAAGCTGCTAAGTTTTGGGGTAAATTTTTGTTTTACAGCAACAGATACCTATTGCAACAGAATTACCTTGTTTTATAACCATGAGAATATAAAAGCTACTAAAAAAAGATTAGTGATTCAAAATTTCTTTACTCTTTAAATAAAACAGGAACTATATTTAAGTTGACTTTGTTCAGTGAGGAAGAAAAATATTTGTTTTGTTTTATGTACATTTGCAGGATGGGTAAAATATACACAAAGGTTAACAGTGCCACTATCAATGGAAAACAGGTCTCATATCACATGAAATAATGATGGGCAGATTTCTAAGAATTTCTACTATTCCCTAAGAAGCCACCTATATGCTTTCATAAAATTATAAAATATTAATGAAAGTGTATCAAAGTCTTCCACTTAAAGGAACAAGCGAGTGGCCTTTCAAATAGATCTTCATAAGAAATGCCATGGCCTAGGTCCACAGGGGTGGCGAACCTTTTGGCGATAGAGTGCCAAAGTTTATGAAATAAGAGTATACTTGCTCGACTCGCGTGCCAACCCATTGAGTGAGATAGAGGTATTGATTATTTTTATGTCTATAAGAGCATAAACAATAATTTTTTAAATGGTATTCACAGCTCCACGTGCCGAAATAATTGCTCCGTGTGCCACTTTGGGCACGCGTGCCAAAGGTTCGCCACCCCTGGCCTAGGAGCTTTACATAGAGTCAAGAATACTTGTAGATATGGAGTGAAGTGGATTTTGCTTGTTAGGTCAACTGAGAATTCGTAGACAGCTTCTTACTGAAATTTATTTGCCAGTTGGTGGTTTTAGCTCATTATTGCTTGATTGGTTCCTTTATTCTGTACGGTCTTTCCAAGGGACAAATACAGAAGCTTAAAATGTCATACAGTGGGCCTTTACTCAAATTTAATTTAGGGAGCCAGAGTATATGAGATATCAAGTATACCTGTCCTGGATCCAAGCCAGGGGGAGTGACGTGTGGAGAAGAAATAATTCATGCAGGGTGTTTACTTTTTGAGTAGCTAAGTACTATTAGATTTATGCTGAGTTTAAGAATATTACTATTGTTAATAAATTATAGTTGAACTATTAACACGTTGTGTACGGAGGGGTTTAAAACCCTCATACCCCTCTGTTCCGGCAGGTATTTAAATGAGACCACGTTGAAATGAACTCTTCCCTTTAAAATGCTATTGCTTCCATATTATTTATAACTTTTCAATGAAATTTTTTGTACTTACTCACGTAAATTTATCCATTGATAATATTTGCTCGTTATATATCAACCAAACCTCATTAATTAAATAAATCTTGCAAAAAATAAAAGGTCAAGTGTAAAAACGAGAATTCTCGTTACCTGTCCTTAATGCATGGCTCAGAAAAAAACAAAGATTCTTGTGATCCGTATGCAATGTGTTAAAAGAAACCAATAAGACACTTTGAGAACACAAGTTATATAGTACTGATATATTTAAAAAACAGAAAAATGTGAAATTAAAATTATGAATCAGATAGAAGGGCCTTAGAATTTATGCTTTAAAGGTGATATTTTAAGGTAATCACAGTTAAACACCAAAGTGGTTATGTGGAATTCTCTACTCCTAAGCTTCAGTCATGTCAAATACTTTAGGTAAACTACACTGTTAAAATGGAAGAGTAGTTGCAAGAAGTGTGAGAACCTGCTTAGTAATATAGTTGAGTAATCACCATGCACAAGATACCTGAAAACAACATCAAGTTTACTTAGAAGTTTGAAGAACAAAAGATTGCCAAAAGGTACTCAAATATACTCATTTCTATGTTAAGATTCACTGTCCCCTCAATAGCTGTTGAAAGTTGAGCAATAAAAAAATATCTTACAGATAAGGTTGCTCATATAGTTATGATCACTCTACATATCTAATTTTATATAATATAGGTAATTTTTTACAAAAGAAATGCTTCAGCATCTCATAAGATGGGTCTTCATATGGGCCTGCCATATTAAGAAAATGCAATAAATTACATTACAATGGTAACTGTACTGCTTTTATAAGGAGAAAAACATTATTGAAACCCTAATAAACTAGAATATCAAGGGATTAACCTGTTACAAGGTATTTTCATAATGTGTAAAATCGTGGTTTTCTATAATTTTCTTGTTTAGTATTTGATAGAAAATGATATAATATGTGTATTTTTTTGTCCATTACCAATGAACAACTTAAGACACAATAATTTGATAGGCCTCCATATTATGGAATGAAACAATGTTAATTTTTTCTACTTTCTAATCAAATAAACTGTAAAATCGAGACAAAAGATATATCTTACAATATAGAGGACCAAAACAAAAGAAAAAACAATTGTAAAATAATATACCTCACTGGCAGACATATTCTTCACTTGTTCTGGTTTCAGTTCTGTAAATATAAAAGTCAGCCACTTAAGAAAATATTTTGAAGTTTAAATTGCTAAAGAGCAAAACCAAGTACAATGATTTAAAAGTATATGCTCAATATATTATATTAAAAGAGACACATTAATATTAAGAAAACATAATATAAATGTCTAGAATAACGGTAATACTTCTTCTTAAGAATAACTGGAAGGCATTTAATTTCTTTGCTTATTACCCAAGAAAAACAGGTTTTGCAGTTTTTTTATCACTATTTTCTTTCACTAGTGTTCTGAAAGTTGCATGTTCCATGTTCTTTTCTTATCATCATAGCCAGATAACACCTGAGTGCATCACCCATCCACTACCTATGTTGGCTGTGGACAAGCAGCTTAGAATATTTACTCTATAATGATAACACAGTGAGTTTTATTTAACCTCACCTCCTAAAAATGATCAGTTTAGTATTTCAGAATCAACAAATGACCATGAATCAAAATATAGCAATGAATGATATATTTTGCTGAAATTCCTCAAAAGTCAGTATGTAATCAGAAAAATATAAATAGTTATATAAGTTCCTTTTGGCATATTAATTTCAAGTGGTATTAGAACACCAAAATGAAAAGAGCCAAAAAAAATTAAGAAAATTTTCCCTTTATTATTATTTTTTTGCTTGCTTAAAAAAGTTTTCTTCTTCTTTATGAGTTTTCTGCTGCTTGCTTACTTACTATGAAGAAGTGAAAACTAGAGTCGGGATCATGGTCTACTGATCCATGAACTGTCTCTGTATGGTTTGTGAGCTAATAATATTTTCCCATTTTTAGTATTTTTTGGTAAAAAAGAAAGTATATGCAATGAAGAGTATACATGGCCTACAAAGCCCAAAATATTTACTATCAGCCCTTTTGTAGAGAAGTTTTCTGGCCCTAAGTATAGAAATGACTCTGTATAAAGTTTTCTATTGATACAGCTATACTGCTTTCTTACTAATAAAGATATCTCAATAGGGACTTCTTAAGCTTCTTAAGTGGACTAATAAAGAGTTATAAATGTTTCAAGCTCTGTATATCATACTTACCTCGGATAGGACCCAGTGCCGCGTCTTTTGCCAAAGCTGTTAGATCACTTCCTGAGTATCCATCAGTCATTCTGAGAATGGGCAGAAAGAGCAAATATTTTTATCTTTGCAGATTTAAAATCTCCATGTACTCAGAGGGTAAAACCTAGTTTGCCTTTGTCATCAAGCAGACTGCTATGTGATTTGATTTTAAGGGCAAAGAAAAACCCACTTGCCAAAAAGGAAAAAAACATTCTATTGCTGCCTCCATATATATAATGCCTCAAATTTTCATCATTAGAACCACTTCATTAGATTAAGGCATTCTCCAGGAATCTCCATTAAATTGTTCACATAGCCCCTGGAAGGTAACATCTGTAAGCTACTGATGGCCAACTGACACATAATCACAATTATTTCTCTTCAAGTTACTGAGTCTCTGTTTTCATAAAAAGCACGGACTTGATGGAATGAGGGCCAATCAAAGCAGATTTTTTTTAATGTAGGACAGACAGGGTGAAGGAAGGGTGTGTTGTAAAAGACACTGACAAAAATAGGCACACCTGAATGGGATACCATTCAGTGGCATCACTGTGGAAAATCTTGGGCAGCCAAGAGATTATCAAAGTGAACTAAGAACTAGGGAGACAAAGGGGAGGAGGACAATAAAACAGGGAAAGAAAGCATTTAGCTATCATGTATTTTGTCAAATAACTACACAGAAGAAACATTAATAGCAGAATTCGTTACTGGAATGGCAAAGAATAATCTCTATACTTCCAAGTATTGAATTTGTCCCTTTTTTCATAGTTATCTGAAAACTCAGAGTTTTTACTAAATTATTAGCTACTTAAACACTTGTTAAATATTTTAATTATATATATGTGTGTGTGTATATATATATATATATATATATTTTTTTAATATATAAAACTGAAAGTAACAAAGAAACAAATACTCATGGACACAGTCAAGTTTAGTGGTTACCTGAGGGTAAAGGGGAAGGTGGGTGGGGAAGTGGGGGAGTGGGGCAGTAGGGAGGGGACATCAAATATATGGTGATGAAAAGAGCTGACTCTGGGTGGAGAGCACATAATTCAGTGCATAGACAATGTAATGTAGAATTGTACACCTAGAAACTATGCAATTGTTACCAACCAATGTCACCCCAATAAATTAAAAAAAACACTATATTTTTTAAATTGTAGCATTCTTTTTTTTTTATTTTATTGTTTTTGACAGAGAGAGAGAGACAGAGAGAGAGAGAGAGAGATACAGAGACAGAGAGAGAACTGAACTGGGGGAACTCCCCAGTTCAGCACATGGGTCCACATGGGCCGGGGCCGAGATTCAGGGCCGGGATTCGATCCTCGGTCCCCCGTGCTGCAAAGTGAGCACTTAACCCACTGAGCCATCCCGGCTTCCAAAACACTATATTTTTTAGTGACTAAAATTCACAAGTGCATCTCCCATATTCAGTTTCTACTTAAGTATACCACTCATAAAAAAAAAGTTGAAGATGTAAACGTTAAAAAAAAAATTATATAAAATACAAAAGAACAAATTTATATAAAAATATCTATGTTGGTGTGGGTAGATATGAGATTTAAAAAATTTTTTAAATTACTTTAATACCACTTACAAGTTTAAATAAGTGTATATCAAGAATATACTACCATCATTAGATATTTGTGTCATGCCACATAAAGTATCTAGCAATTGATATTAGATACCATGAGGATGCTGGGATGGATAGCTCAGTGGTTAAGCACTTGCCTTGCAATTGAGAGGTCTGGGTTCAGTTCCTGGTCCTAGTCTGTGCAAACCCATAAGCTGAACTGCAGCACAACTGGTAACCATGGGGATGGCTCAGCAGTGAAGGTTCTCACCTCCCATGTGGGAGGCCCTTAGTTTGGTTCCTGCCCTGCACAGTCCTACATCCACCTGTGTGGAACGAAACCACGTCCAACTAATGATGTACAACTACAGAGGCTGCTCTGGACCCTCCCCACTTCTCTCTCTCTCTCACCTTATCTCAGAAAATAAAATAATAAATCTTAAAAAAAAGTAGTTACCATAAATAAGAGATAAGAAAGAAGTATAAAGGAAATAGAGGATGAGACAGAAAGTTTTCTGATGCATTACTGATTTTATACTTGAGCTTAAACAAAATGGATAAAGAATTCTTAAAGAAAAAAAAAAGCTGTAAGACAGACCAAATTACTCACCTAGCAAGTTGTGCTAGTTCTTTTTGGGTCAATGGGCTTCCCTGTTTACATAATAGATTTTTAAGTAAAAGTAGTCGTGTCTGAAAAAGAAATATTAAAGAATTATTAGTTCTAAGAAGTACCTTAATAAAATACTAGTATTCAGGTTCAAATACTGTTTCTCATTTAGGAACTGAGTGGTCTGACACAAGACATTCTACCTCTTAGAGCTTCACTCATATCTATTAAAACGATCATTTTGTTAAGAGTTCCGGAGAGAGTTCAAGATAACCCAAATAAAGCACTAAGGATGTAGCTGCTGTTACTACCAAGGACATTAAGGATCTGAGGCAGACAACCACAACTTTTTAATAAACAGTTTTACAAAGGTATCAATTCATATAACATGAATCTCTCTCACTGTAATATATAATTCAATGACTTAATAAATTTAGAGAGGGGAAGCCAGGATGGCTCAGTGGGTTAAGCAATTGCTTTGTAGCTCCAGGGACTGAGGATTGAATCCCGGTCCCAGCCCGTGCAGACCTATATGCTTAGCTGGGGAGTGCCCCCAGTTTGGTTCTCACCAGGGTGAGACCCCAGCCCAGTTCCTGCCCTGTGCAGCCCCACGCCCAACTGTGGAATGAAACTATGTGAAAAAAACAATGATGTGCAACTATGGAGACTGTTCTGGGCCCTCCCCCTTCTCTGTCTCTGTATCTCTTTCTCTCTGTCAAAAACAATAAAAATTAATCTTTAAAAACAGATAATAAAATAAATAAATAAGTAGAGTTTGCAACCATCACCATAATCCAATTTAAAGTATTCCTATTACCCCAGACAGTTCACCCATGCCTGTTTACAGTTAATTCCCACTTCCACCCCTAGCCTTGACAAATCAAAATGTGCTTTGTTTCCAGAAATTTGCCTTTTCTGAATATTTCATGTAAGTGGAATTACATAATATGTAATCTTTTGCATCTAGTGTCTTTCACTTGGTGTGTTTTTCACTTGGTGTGTTTTTGAGGTTCACACATATTATAACATGTAAAAATAGCTCATTCCCTTTATTGCTAAACAGTATCCCATTAAATGAATATATCTCATTTCTTTATCCATTCACCAGTCAATGAATATTTTAGGTTATTTGTAGTCCTGAACTATTATTACTTATAATGCTGCTATGAAAATTACTATACATTTTCATTTCTCTTGGGTAGTCTTAGGAATGGAATTATTGAGTCTTATGGTAAGTTTGTGTTTATCTTTTTAAGAAACTGCTAAAGTGTTTCCCCAATGTGGCTGTATCATGAATTGGAAGACTCAATATTGTTAAGGTGGTAGATCTTGCTTCTGCTTAAAAATAAAAAAATTCAAGTATAGATACATACCTCCTCATTTGGCAAAGACACATATACCCGTTTGATGAAACGCCTAAAAAAAATACATATATATATTTTGCAAGCAATTCCGAAATATAGTTTTGAATTTAAAGGTAACTCAGTTCAAGTAGAAAATAATAAGAAAAAAGCTTTAAGTATAATGCTCAAGGCATTTAAATACATTTTAGAAGTCATCGATGTAAAAAGTTATTTTGAGAGCTGCTCATTCAAATTCTCTAGTTAATGTTTAAAAACCTTAATTCAAATATTGTCAGAATTAAATTACTTATGTATGTGCATGTTTTTAACAGAAATATGACAAAATATTTAACAGCTTTAAAACAAAATATCTAAGAAATTTAATAAAGAGATCTTTGCTGTCTTCTTAAAATCAACGACAACAGAAACAGAAAAGTACTTGTCATCATTAAGAGATTAGGTAACATTTATGGAACTACAATGTATGAGGAAGGACTGCCTAGGGCAGAGGAAATGAACCTGACAAAGGAGGATACACATAGGATCTGCTGCTGCAGATTACAGACATGGATGTCAGAGCACAGAGTTTTTCAAAGGAAACAGAAAGCATACTCTGAGGAATAATAAAACCAATCTCCTCACATTTAAACAAACATGTTAGGACTGGCTCCATAGATCATGTGAACCCTAGTCAGTAGCAGGGTAATGGCAAGGAAGGCAAGGCTGAACAAAGAAATTCAAAGACACATCATATTTGTAAGAAGACATCAGTCATTCTGGCAAGATGACAAGCTGTCTTGAAGTGATCATCTTTTTTAGTTGAATAAGACTACATCAACTCAATTCTATTTACACAGATACACTTGTTTATCAAGCAGAGCTTTATGGTAAATTAGGGAGATTGTCTGTTAGCCCAGGGTATTCATAAAACAACTCAAAATACTTGCTTGGTGTCTTACTTTTCTAGCTCTTCACTTATAAAATCCACTCAAAACGAGATTTTCCAAGAAAACTCTCCTTATTCAAAGAAAAAGAATCAAAACGGGCAAAAGCACAGGAGTAATTTTAAAAGTGTCAAAATAGAGGGAAAGAATGCAATAAATCTAACAGATAAAATGAAGAATGCGAACAAGTGGATTCCACTACAGAGCAAATCAAAATTATAACCAAATATCTTTCTATGAAATATAATAACTTAATGAAAAAAAAGTCTTCTATGAAACAAGAGTTCAATGAGATATAAAGGCTCAAGAAAATGACATACACAGAGGCTCAAGGAAATGAGACAACAGAAGAAGATGAAAAATATGATCACAGAGATCAGAAAAGCAATGAAAAAGAAAACAAAAACTACCACAGAAACAAACGTTACAAAAGTAGTAGCAGAAAGATTAGACACTAACCCAATAATTAATCTGGACAACAAACAGAAACACAGACAAAACAAAATAAAAAAGACCTAGAAGTTAAAAAGGATTAGCAAGGAAATTACAGACAAAGAGAAAAAGCTACAGCATAATGTATAAATTTTGTGGAGAAGAAAAAATTAAAATGAGTTAGGAAAAAA
Source organism: Craseonycteris thonglongyai (assembly GCA_004027555.1). NCBI lineage: Eukaryota > Metazoa > Chordata > Mammalia > Chiroptera > Craseonycteridae > Craseonycteris > Craseonycteris thonglongyai. The sequence goes on along the minus strand of PVKE010000882.1, from coordinate 15,867 downwards.
CCATTGAAGATAGTATTCAAAATAACTTTCCCTCCAAAAAAGGTGGTTCTAAACTATCAATTTAAATAAACAACAAATCCCAGGAAAGCTAAACACAGATCTATCAACATATTTTTTTAAATAACTGGATTTTAACAGTTGAAAACTGTATCCAGTAAGAAGAAAAAAAAATTACATTACTCTTAAGTGTGAATAAAAGCAGGCTAGCTTTAGATTTTTACACTGCAACATCCAATCTTAGAAACAATGGGGCAATATAAAAGATTCCTCAGGAAAAGAAAGGGAGGCCCAAGAATTTTATGCTGAGTCAAACTGTCCTCCCCATAGGGAGGGGTCAAATTTGTTCAAACACACAAGAACAGAGAATATGGCATAGTTCCCATAAACCCTGCTTTTATCAGCTTCTCAGATAGCCCAGTGAAAATGGGTAAGAATCAATTTTGGAGTTTTAAAATAATTTAATCCAACCCAGAAGAAATAAGTAATTTGCCTAAAACCATAAAATGAAGAGTTATTTATTTTCCTTATATCATGCTGGCCATGTCCTCAAAATCTTAAGTTGGTAGCAAGAAGTGAGAGGATGGATATGAGAAAAATAATGAATTCAGCCTTTAAACTGAGAGTGAACCAAATAAGAAATATGTGAAATGACCACATATGAAATATTTACATGAGTAAATATTCTGTAATAAATGTGTGTGTTTCTACATAAATTTCCCTACCTGAGAACAGCCTCATCAAGCTCCTGTGGCCTATTTGTTGCACCCATTACAAGTACTCTGTCATCTCCAGAAGATTGTACCTATAAACCAGAAATTACTTTTCAGTACTTTCAGATAAAGTAATAAAGAAAAACATAATAAAGATATCTGTATTTCTAATTTGGGTCATTTGCTAGGAAAATACATACACTAAAATGCTTCCGTATTAAAAATATCAAAATCAATACTTACACCATCAAATTCTATTAGAAATTCAGTTTTTAAACGTCTACTAGCATCATGTTCTCCTTCTCTTCTTTCACACAAAAGGCTATCAACTTCATCTAAAGGAAAAAAAAGAATAATGCCTGAATTAAAAGTTAACCTATATCAGTCAGCTGAGATTAATCTAGTTTACTACTTAAGTTAGTAATATAGTGGGTCTTACCCAATTCATTAGTTTTTATAACTTTGCAGTTCAAAACTTTCTCCTTTTGAATAAACTTTCCTATTATCTCTTGTATTTGAAGAAGTTTCACAAAGGTTCAATATAGCTGGTAAACATGTTCTTACCTATAAAAATTATAGAAGGTTGAAGTTCTCGAGCCACAGCAAAAAGAGCTCTCACCAACTTCTCTCCTTCTCCCACCTAAAACAGGCATTATACATTATTATTTACATATTATTTATTATTTGATACAGTCTAGGAAATATTTTTAAAAATAAAATAGATCTGCATTCCTAAGACTTGAGAATAAAATAGCTATTAGTCAAAAGCATAACTAGTGGGAAGAGAAAACACTAGAGGAGAGAGAGATAGATGCTATACATATTCTTTAAGCCTTATGTTGCAAGGTGTACTTACAGAAGTAGGTTAGTTAGTGCTCTCTGGAACAAAACTTGCTCTATTAAGAATATCTTGGGAAAAGCTGGGATGGCTCAGCAGGTAAAGCGCTCGCTTTAAAGCCCCGAGGACTGAGGATCGAATCCTGGCCCCGGCCCATGCGGACCCACATGCTGAACTGGGGTGTGCCCCCAGTTCAGTTATTGCTGGGACCTATGTGGGAGGCTCCCAGCCCAGTTCCTGCCCTGCGCAGCCCTGTGCCCGCCTGTGGAGTGAAACTATATGGAGGACTGATGTCAACTGTGGAAGCTGCTCTGGGTCCTCCCCCTTCTCTCTGTCTCTCGCTGTCTCTGTTTCTCTCTGTCGAAGGTCAATAAAATAAATCTTTAAGAAAAAAAAAAGAGTATCTTGAAAACTTATTCTCACAGTATCACTGTCAGTAAATATCAAAATATTTCTAGGTACTCTAGGAGGTCTAGGAACACCCCTTGAGACCCTATACTAAAACCATTCTATACACCAGGGGTGTCAAACTCAATTAAAACATGGGCCATTTGGTGCAACAGGCAAGATTCACGCGGGCCACATCACATTTACAAACGTCGCCGGAACTGAGTCAGCACGTTTATACACACCCATAGGCCCCCAGGAAAAGCACTGGGCCACATGTATACTCATCTTCAGTAGTTAAAGGGTTAACGAGGGAATTGTGTGTGCGGTATTGCCTCCATCTCCCCTAAGCTATTTTCTTCATAACAATTTTTTCTATTTTCATTTTATTTCAGAGCGTCGTGGGCCACAAAAAATTACCTCAGGGGCCGCATGCAGCCCGCAGGCTGCCAGTTTGAAACCCCTGCTATACACCAAACATCTAATGAAAGGGTCATTAGGTTTGAAATAATCTAATTGTAAAAACTCCTCTGTCCTCCAGGTGGCATCTTTTCTTTTTTATTTTTTTTTAAAGATTTATTTTTATTGTTTTTGACAGAGAGAGAGATACAGAAACAGAGACAAGGGGGAGGATCCAGAGCAGACTCCATAGTTGCACATCATTGGTTTTTCCACATAGTTTCATTCCACAGGTGGGCGGGGCTGCACAGGGCAGGAACTGCGCCGGGGTCTTCACCCCGGTGAGAACTGAACTGGGGGCACTCCCCAGTTCAGCATATGGGTCCACACGGGCCGGGGCCGGGATTCGATCCTCAGTCCCCAGGGCTGCAAAGTAAGCGCTTAACCCACTGAGCCATCCCAGCTTCCCTAAAGATTTATTTTATTGTCTGAGAGGAGACAGTGAGAGTGAGAGAGAGAGAGAGAGAGAGAGAGAGAGAGAGAGAGAGAAGTGGGGAGGGCCCAGAGCAGTCTCCATAGCTGTACATCAGTAGTTGTGACAAACAGTTTCATTCCACACAGGTGGATGTGGGGCTATGTGGAGCAGGAACTGAACTGGGGGCCTCCTGCATGGGAGGTGAGAACCTTTGCCACTGTCCCCACAGTTACCAGTTGCACTGCAGTTCAGCATATGGGTTTGCACAGGCCAGGGCCAGGATTCGATCCCTGGATCTTGCAGTTGAAAGGCAAGTGCTCAACCGCTGAGCTATCCTGGCATCCCCTAAAGTGATACCTTAAGGCCAGCTCAGTATGTCATAAAAGTTAGGCTGGAATCCCATCTCCTAACTTCCAAGACAGTGTTCTCCATTATACTATGTGCATAATGTGGATAAACCTACTCTAATAACAATTTTACTTATAAAACTTTACATAGGAAACAAGAGATACCATTTTATAGTTACTTTTAATTATAAAACTGAGAGCCCTGCCAATACCTGACCTTGAATAGACTCTAAAACTAAAAGACAGTAAATTTCTATTGTTTAAGCCAGCCAGTTCATGCTACTTTGTTACATAGCCCTAGCAAATTAATACAGTATTTGGTAGCACAATTCTAATTTTAAATGAGCCTAACAAATGCACACAACTTTCTACTATGAAGATTGATATTCATCATCTCTGCATAACAGATATAAAACTCATACACAAATATTTTTGTATGTAATTACCATTTATACCTAACACAGTAACATTTAAACAGTAACTTAAAACATGACAATACTGGAAAAAACACTCACATATTTTGAAGTTAAACTTGCAGCACTTATATTGAAGAAGGTTGCATTAGATTCTGCAGCTACGGCTTTAGCCTTTAAAAGTCACAAGGGCAAATATTACATTCGTTTAATATCTTGGTTTAAAAAGATAATCACATTTTATTAACTTAAGTATCAGAAACTATTTTCTAAAAATATAAGGTATTATACAATTCCTAATATATGGCATTCAATGTGTTTCCTTCTCAATAATGAGAAAAAGATCTAGGAAAAGCTGTGCTTCTTTCCATTCTTTTTTCCTAAGGGACAAAGGATAGGGAGAGTTTAAACAAAAAAAAGAGGGTGTTTTTTTCTCCCTAGTTTTAGAAAGATAACTGGATAAAGACAATGATAAACAGCTAAGGGAAAAAGCTATTCTCTATTCTTTCCCTATTTATGAGTACTTTTTCCTTCTAGAAGAGCTATGCAGGAGAAAGAAGCATCTGGATCCTAGTAAAAACTTTTGGCAAAGCGTACTGGAGAAAAACATCTGTTGCATGTTAACATTACTTCAATTAAAAACAAAAACAAAAAATCTGCATTATGCTGATTATTTAAATAAAGTTGTTAAGATGGTAAACAATCAAGGGTTAGGAAAATACTCAATATAGTAAGTTAAGCTCTTCTAATTTTTTTTTATTATTTAATTTGGAAAAATAATAAAAACTACAGTTAAATTTAGCCCAAAACATATGACTGAAGATAACATACATGGCTTTTCATCTATTTTGTCACTGAAAACTAGTTTAAAAACTTAAGAGAAGTATATTATAGCAAAAAGGAAGTAATAAATAATACTCAGGGAAAATGTGAAGTTTTTAAAACATGTATTATTATCCCTAATATCTCAACAGCACATTCAAATACAAAAAATTCTTACCAGCATCGTTTTTCCATTTCCAGGTGGACCAAAGAGTAACAATCCTCTGGCAGGAGCTCTAAGCCCTGTAAACAACTTAAAAATATATACAAAACTATAGTTTTGAAGATATTTTTTCCTAGACTTTTAAAGAATTTTGTCATCTAAAAAGCACAATTTTTCAGTAGCATCCTCCCAAAAAGAGTTTTCCAGAGCTCTAAAGAGAACACATGATTTATAAACCAGAAGAAAACAAAATGAATTAAAACCAAAACTTCATTAATCAAAATGAAAGCAGACTGGTTAAACATGACATATTGAACATACTCATAGGTATGCTTCTCTACTTCCTTTAGAAATCTCACCAAAATAACAGTAAATGAATAGAAAAGGTAAAAACCTTCAAAACAAAAAAAGAGAAGACAATAGAAGACACAATGAATTTCTGTAGATGGAGAACTTAGAAGTGTGATAATTCAGAAGATCTGAGGGAGCTAAACCTAAGTGCCTGCTTGTGAAGGGAAACCTAGATACAAGGAACAAGCTGATGTGAACAAAAATCCTGGGAAAATAGGAAGGAGAGGTATCAGGTCCTGCGGAAAGCAGCAGTAAGGTAAGCAGCACAAGCTGATTCAAAGTTTGTATGAGGAACCACTGAACCTATGTTCTTGTCCCCACCAAGAGCACTTAGGCATGTACTCTTCCATACAAAAGGAGGCAGAGGTTGTATTCCAGAGAAAATAAACCAGTCTCCAGACTCAGGGGCATCAGGTGTGGCAGGAGTCAAGGGTGAAGCACCACACTGATAATACTTTTCTTAACAGTGAAGGTGTATGAACTGTTAAGCTGAACCACTTGAAGTAGGCAATAATTCAATTAAAAACAAACAAAAGACACTTTTTAAAAGTGGTTTTAGGCTTACATAAAATTGAATGGAGAGTGCAGAGTTCCCATAAAACTCATCACCTCCCCATTTCCCTCTATTATTAACTTACATTTGTGTGGTATATTTTTTTTGTTTTTGTTTACTAATTGTTAAATTTATTGGGGTGACATTGGTTGGGAAAAATTAAGTAGGTTCCAAGTGTACAAGTCTATATTACATCATCTATGTATATTGCATTATGTGCTCACCACCCAGAGTGAGTTCTCTTTCCATCACCATATAATTGATTCCCCCTCTTTCTTCTCCCACCCTCATCCCCCTGACCCTCAGGTAACCACTAAACTATTGACTATGTCCATGAGTTTTTGTTTCTTTGTTACTTTGTTTAATATTCCACATATAAATGAAGTCATATGGTTCTTGATTTTTTTCAGTCTGACTTACTTACAGTGTGGTATGTTTATTACAACTGATGAACCAATATTGATACATTATTAACTAATGCCCACAGTTTATATTAGGATTCAGTTGGCATCATGTATCTACTATTAGTCTCGCTGCCCTAAAAAATCCCATGTTCTATTTATCACTCCCTCCATCTTTATGAACCACAGGCAACCTCTGATCTTTTACTGTCTCCGAAGTTATGCCATTCCAGAATGTCATATACTTGGAATTATACACTATTAACCTTTTCAAATTGGCTTCTTGTATTTAGCAATATCCACTTAAGATTCTGCTGTATACTTTTGTGGTGTTATACTAAGTTCACTTCTTTTTAGTGATAAATAGTATTTCATTCTACGTATATACTAGTTTACCCATTTACTCATGCAAGCACATCTTGGTTGCTTCCAAGTTTGGGCAACAGTAAAGGTACTATAAACATTTGTGTGTAGCTTTTTGTGTGGACATAAATTTTTTACTCACTTGGGTAAATACTAAGGAGCATTATTGTTATAGTATAGTAAGAATATGATTAGTTTTATAATAAACTGTCAAAGTGTCTTCCAAAGTGGCTATATCATTTTGCCTTCCCACCACGAATGAATTAAGAGATCCTGTTGCTTCACATAGTCACCAGCATTTGGTATTGTCAGTGTTATGGATTTTAGCCATTCTCGTAAGTGTGTAGTAGAATCTTACTGTTGTTTAACATGCAATTCTCTAATAATGAATGGTGTTGAATATTTTCTCATATGCATGTTTGTCATCTGTATATCTTCTTTGGTGAGGTTCTGTAAGGATCTTTTGCCCATATTTTAACTGGGTTATTTGTTTTCTTATTGTTGAGCTTTAAAAGTTCTTTATATAATCTGGAGACCACTCCTTTAACATACAAGGTCTGTCTGGAAAGCATCCAGTCATGTAATATGAAAATACAGGCATTTATTGAATGTACAAATACAAGAAATACTATATATAGGACAATGGTGCCTCAGTCCCCTTCAAAGTAGGCACATTGAGACTTCACACAGTTCTTCCAGTGTCTCTTCCATTGTTCAAAACACTGCAAAATCTTTTGTTGGAATTAGCAACTAGAGCACAATGTTCTTTCTGTTCTAGCAGTAGATGCCATGGAACGAATTTTGCCATGACACATTTCATGCCAAGATCCTGTGTCGGTATCTCAGACATTTTGGAATCTGCGGATCAACTAGTTTCTGCACTATCAATCACTGACCTTTTTTGATTGCAGAGCTTACAAGTTCTATATTCTCAGGTGTTCTGCTTGCTGTAGGTCTTCCAGAACGTGGATCACTTTCAACAGATTCTTGACCATCTTTGAAGCATTTCTGCCATACTTTTATTTGCATAGCACTCACTGCATCATTCCCGAAAGCCTTATCAATCATCTGAATAGTTTCCGTGGAGTAATGTTCAAACTTAACACAAAACTTGATGCAAATTTATTGCTCTACTTGCTCAGTCATTTTAAATACAGTGGCTATCCAGTACACATTTCCATTCAACACTGTCCAGTGCCCCCACTGACTAGTACAGTAAAGTTGTCATTGTCCATGCATGCGCATTCCAGTCCACTCTCTTTGACTGCCAGGTTACATCAATGTTGCACAAACCATTCTTATTAAATTGACAATGACTGGCTTTCTTCCAGACAAATCTTGTATAGTATATTTGGCAAAGATTATCTCCCAGTCAGTGCCTTGTCCCTTTTTCTTTTTTAATGCAAATTTAGCTGGGTGTCCTGTATTTTTATTTTATTTTATTTTTTTTGTTTCTGAGAGAGAGAGAGAGAGAGAGAGAGAGAGAGAGAGAGATACAGAGACAGACAGAGAACTGAACTGGGGGCACTCCCCAGTTCAGCACATGGGTCCACACGGGCCAGGGCTGGGGCTGGGATTCGATCCTGGGTCCCTGGCGCTGCAAAGTGAGCACTTAACTCACTGAGCCATCTGGGCTTCCCCTCTTTATTTTCTTAACAATGTCTTTTTTCAGATAAGTTTTTAATTATATTTGTTTTTCTAAAGAGATTTATTGTTTGAAGAAGATGGGAGAGAGAGAACGGGGAGGGCCCAGAGCAGTCTCCACAGCTATACATCATTAGTTGTGACAGTTTTATTACACACAGGTGGATGTGGGTCATGTGGAGTGGGAAACAAACCTGCATGGGGGGGCAAGAACCTTTACCGCCATCCAGTGGTTACCAGTTGTGGTAGCTCAGCACACCAGTTTGCACCAGCCAGGGCCGGGACTCAATCCCCGGACCTAATGGTTGCAAGGCAAGTACTCAACCTGCTGAGCTATTCTGGCATCCTCAAATTTTTAATTTTAATGAAGTTCAACTTACCAATTATTTCTTTCAAGGATTATGCTTTTGGTGTTTTATCTAATAAATCATCCTCAAACTAAAGATCATCTACGTTTTCTTCGATGCTTTCTAGGATTTCTATAGTTTACATGCCTTGTACATTTAGGTCTGTAACCAGTTTTGAATTAATTTTTGTAAAAATTATGTGTCCAGATTCATTATTTTGCATGTGGATGTACAGTTGTTCTAGCACCATTTGTGGAAAAGGCTAACTTTTCTCCATCAAATTGCCTTTGCTCCTTTGACAAAAGTAAGTTGACTTGTGGATCTACCTATGGGCCACTGCACTCCACTCCACTCTCCACCCCACTACTCTATTTTATTGATCTATTTATCTATTCTTTTGCCAATGACATGTTGTCTTGATTACTGTATCTTTTTAAACTTTTTCTTTTTTTTTTTTTAAGATTAATTTTACCGTTTTTGACAAAGAGAGGCAGACAGAGACAGATAGAGGGGACGGCCCAGAGCAGTCTCCACAGCTGTACATCATCAGTTTTTGACATAATTTCTCTCCACATAGGTGTGTGTGTGTGGGGGGGGGGGAGGACACAGGGCAGGAACCAGGCAGGACCCTACCACATGGGAGGCACACACCCACAAGCTGGGGGCCAAACCAGGGGCCTCCCACATGGAAAGGCCACCCTAGCAAGAACCGAACTGGGGGCCACACCTCAGTTCAGCATATGGGTCCACATGGGCCAAGGCCTGGGATTTGATCCTCAGATTCCAGGGCTGCAAAGCAAGTGCTTAAGCCATCCCAGCATCCCATTTTTTTCTATAACTTTATTGAGATATACTCAATATAACATTGTATAACTTTAAGTCCCCTACTATATTTGTGTTTTTGTCAGTTTCTCCTTTTAGATCTGTTAGTAGTTGCTTTGTAAATTTTGGTGCTTCTTGATTGGGGGTATATATATTAATAAGTGTAATATCTTGTTGTTGTATTGTCCCCTTTATCAATATGAAATGTCCATTTTTGTCTCTTATTATCTTTTGATCCTGAAGTCTGCTTTGCCAGATATAAGAATGGCTATACCTGCTTTTCTCTGGGTGCCATTTGCTTGGAGTATTTTTTTCCACCCTTTCACCGACATTGTATAACTTTAAAGTGTAAAATGTGAGGATTTTACACACATATTGCAAAATTTTTACTACAATAAGGTTAGTTAACACATCCTTTACATATAATACATTAGATCCCTACAACTTATAATTAAAAGCTTATACCCTTAACCAACATCTCCTCATTTCTCCCACTTCTTTAAGATTTTGTTTCAGAGAAGGTGAGGGTGAGAGAGAGAGAGAGAGAGAGAGAGAGAGAGGAAGAAAAAGAGAAGGGGGAAGGGTCCACAGCAGTCTCCATAGTTGTGACATGGTTTTATTCCACCCAAGTAAATGTGGGGCCAAGAGAGGCGATAACTCAACCAGGGGCCTTCCAAATGGGAGGCAAGAACCTTCGCCACTGAGCCATACCAGCAGTTACCTGCCACATAGCAGTTCAGTAAATGGGGCTACACAGGCTGGGGCCAGGAATCGAAGCCTGGACCTTATGATTGCGAGGCAAGCACTTAACCGCTGAGCTATCTGGTATCCCCTCTCCCACTTCTAAGCCCTTGGCAACTATTCTGTTTCTATGAATTCAATGCAGTACTTTTCCTTTCTGTCTGATTTATTTTATTTATACAATGGCAGGTTTTCACTTGTCAAAAATGACAGGGTTGGGGAAGCCAGGATGGCTCAGTGGGTTAGGCGCTCACTTTGCAGCCCCCAGGGACCGAGGATCAAATCCCGGCCCTGGACCCAGCCCGTGCGGACCCATATGCTGAACTGGGGAGTGGCCCCAGTTCAGCTCTCACTGGGGTGAGACCCTGGCCCACTTCCTGCCCTGTGCAGCCCCGCGCCCACCTATGAAATGAAACTATGTGGAAAAACCGATGATGTGCAACTATGGAGACGTTCTGGGCACTCCCCCTTCTCTCTGTCTCTGTATCTCTCTCTCTCTCTCTCTCTGTGTCTCTCTCTGTCAAAAACAATAAAAATAAATCTTAAAAAAAAAAAAGGATTGCTTTCTTTTTTTATGGCTAAATATTATTATATTTTACATGCTCAAGTACACACACACAAACATTTTCTTTATCCAGTCATTCACTGATGAACCCTTATGTTGTTGCTATGTCTTTGCTATTGTGAATAATGCTGCATGATTACTGTAGATTTATAGTGTCTTGAAGTCAGGTAGTATCAGCCCTCAGCCCTCCAACTTTGTTCTTCTCCTTCAGTTTTATGTTGGCTCTTCTGGGTCATTTGCCTCTCCATATAAACTTTGCAATCAACTTCTTGATATCCACAAAATATCTGGCTGAATAGTGACTGGGACTGTGTTGAATCTATGTATCGACTTGTGAAGAACTAACAGCTTGATATTCATTCTTCCTATTCATTTAGTAAACTTACGAGGCTTTTTGCCCTTCCCGAGTCTGGGACATTCAATTTTACTTGAAAGAAGTTTCATCTAGCATTTTCACATTATTATTTTGTTTTTAAAGTTTATTTTATTGAGAGAAGGAGAGGGAGAGAGAGAGAGAGAAGGGGTAGGGCCTAGAGCAGTCTCCATAGTTGTACATCATTAGTTAGGACATGGTTTCATTCCATACAGGCGGATGTGGGGCCAAGCAGGGCAGGAACTAAACCAGGGGTTTCCGGCATGGAGGGCAAGAACCTTCGACCCTGAGGCCAACCCTGAGGCCAACCCAGCAGTTGCCAGTTGTGCCACAGTTCAGCATATGGGATTTGCATGGGCTGGAGCTGGGAATTGAACCCTAGACCTCATGATTGTGAGATAAGCGCTCAACCACTGAGCTATCCTGGCATCCCGCAGATGTGTTCTTTAAAGGTATAGGTAAAGCAGAAGCTAAATGACTTTTCTAGCATAGTCCAAATATTCCCTTAGTACTCCCTTCACAATTTTAGGTATATTTTTTTTATCCTAAAAAGCATGGCACTTAATAAATAAAAAAACCCACATTTAAGAATTATGTGGTAGCTATAGCATTGAGGAGGCAGTTTGTATCTTAGGAATCTTATTTTTATGTTATTTCCTAGGTCTACCACTTAACTATAATCTTGAACAAGTGATTTATGTCTTAGGATTAATTCTTTGTCAACAAATGGACTAGATAAGTCTTAAGATCCTTTTAGGTTTACAATTGTATGAATCTTTTCAATAAGCATTTTTTTATAATACTCAGTCTGCTGCATTTATTACTCTCCTACAACTCCACAACAAAATGTTATGCCAATATAAAGCCTATAATCTGTTTCCCCAAAGTGTGGCCTGAAGTGGTACAAAAGATAAATTTGGTTCACACAGGAACAAATGCTTTCCATTTTAATAATTCTCAAATTATTTTATTGCATATTACCAAAATTTCAATTAGTTAATCAAACCTGTAACTTCGTATACATTGATACTTAAAATTACTAAGAAGTAAAACAAAGGAAGCAGACTTGAAAAATTCAGTAAGTTACAGTATACTTGGTACTCTTGAGTTGTAAACACCGTCAAGTAGTATGAGAATGACTGAGTTTATGGAAAAACAGAATCACATAACCTTTACACAGTCACTTAAAAATGTTTTGATCACAATGTGCCATACAGCATCTATTTTCACTAGATGTTATAAATGAATCCGTAAGACTTGAAAGTTCAAGAAGAGAAATAATTGACCCATAAGTGGATCTCAGATTTGTTTTTTTGCAACATCAGAATAACAACAAATGTGTAATCTGTGAATTTTGAAAATACAAAACAGTGCTAAGTATGGAATATCAGATATTATCAATTGCAAGATTGTCTAACTTCCTTAGTGAGTCTAAAAATATGGCATGGAAAATGTTAGATTCCTGCCCATCACTCATTGGTTCTCTTCATACTTTCAAGAATATTCATGAAAGTAATTCTTTTAAAGCTTATTCTTCAGGGATGCTGGAATAGCTCAGCAGTTGAGGGCTTGCCTCGCAACTGCGAGGTCCGGGGTTCAGTTCCTGACCCTGGTCTGTGCAAACCCCCTATGCTGACCTGCAGTGCAATTGGTAACCGCTGAGATGGCTCAGTGGTAAAGGTTCTCATTTCCCATGCAGAAGGCCCCCAGTTCAGTTCCCGTCCTGCGCAGCCCCACATCCACCTGTGTGGAATGAAACCATGTCACAACTAATTGTACAACTATGTAGAATGCTCTGGGCCCTTCCCCGCTTCTCTCTTTATCTCTCAAACAATTAAAAATAATAATAATAATTTTATCATAATTACCCTTTTCTCCAGTATGATTTCTGTCTCTTAATGTTAAAAATAAATTAGGAATTAGGAATCCTTATGGTCATTCTCCTCTCTTATAATAACTTGTCAATATAAATTGCTAGGGATTTTTCTTTAAAAAAAAAGAAAAAGATAGTATCTCAACTGTTATATGACTTAATCATTCTAATATAGCTCAAACATTTTTTTTTAAGATTTATTTTGGGGAAGCCGGGACGGCTCAGTGGGTTAGGTGCTCACTTTGCAGCCCCAGGGACCAAGGATCGAATCCCGGCCCTGGCCCATGTGGACCCATATGCTGAACTGGGGAATACCCCCAGTTCAGTTCTCACTGGGGCGAGACCCCGGCCCAGTTCCTGCCCTGTGCAGCCCCACCCACCTGTGGAATGAAACTATGTGGAAAAGCCGATGATGTATAACTATGGAGATTGTTCTGGGCCCTCCCCCTTCTGTCTGTCTCTGACTGTATCTCTCTCTCTCTCTCTCTCTAAAACAATAAGTAAATCTTAAAAAAAAAAAAAAGATTTATTTTGTTTTTGACAGAGACAGAGAGAGATAGAGACAGAGAGACAGACAAAAGGGGGAGGGCCCAGAGCAGTCTACGTAGCTATACATCAGTTTTCAATATGGTTTCGTTCCACACAGGTGGGTGGGGGCTGTGCAGGATAGAAACTGAGCTGGGGCCTCCCACATGGGAAGCACGCCCTCTTGAGCCAGGGCCCAAACCAGGGGGCAAGAACTGAACTGGAGGCCTCCCGCATGGGAAGCACACCCCAGTTCAGCATATGGGTCCACACAAGCCGGGACCAGGATTCGATCCTCGGTCCCCAGGGCTGCAAAGCGAGCGCTTAACTCACTAAGCCATCCCGGCTTCCCCTCAAATGTTTCTGTACTGCTACTAGATTCAATAATGGATGATATTATAGGAAAACGATAATATAGTCCTTACCTCAGGCCTCAGAGAAGGAAGAATGACAATTTCTTGCAATGCTTGTTTTGCCAACTCTTGACCAGCTATATCATCAAATTTAACAGCTGTTCCACTAAGAAACAGAATTACAGTTAGCTCCACAATAGAAATATGCTTGTTACTATAACATGACAACAAAACTCTGTGAAGTACAGTCATTGTCATGTTAACAGTGAAACTATAGTTAAATCAACAAATGGTTTTCTATATTTATAGTAATTGAAAAACCAATATAAAAATTAAATGTGTAAATTAGACAAGATAATTATCTATTTCACTCATGATACATTTTATAAATAAAGTTCAAAAATAAAAACTGTAAATTAAAACACTTTCGATGGCAAAACTTACTTGTCCACAATTTCATTCATTATAAGGTTAGCAAGGTTGCTGTCCACATTCCTAAAATTCTTCAAGTCTTTCTTTTTACGAGCAGTAGTTGTAGGCGTAGAAGGTTTATTTGTTCGATTTGTTTTTGGTGTACTCTTAAAGGACACAAAATTTTAACGTAAAAATATAACCTAGCCTTTATACTTTTCACAAGTGAATTAACCTTAAAGTACACAGGAATTAAAAATTTAAAAATAGGAAAAAGAGTATAAAAATCCCAAAATGTATATTTACTCCAAGGTAAAATAATATTCACTATAGAACTAAACTTGCCTAAAGTAGATTAATAAAAGATTTTATCCAGAGAGATTTAATTACTATAAAATAAAAAGGCTTTATGACAATGCAGTCATGTAATTCTGACCCTTGTGACAATTGTAACAAAACTCTATGTATGTTTAATGTTATAAAACATTTACGCAGACTTAAATATTTTAAAAAGTAACAAATTTAAAATGAACTATGTAGCATTATGTAACAGACTGGATAAGAAAACTTACTATAAAAAAAGCCTAATTAGGTCCAAAAGGAGGTAAAATAAGCTTTGCTTTTTAATAACAAGTTCCCCTTGTAGATTTAAAGAAAAAAGAAAAATTTATATTCAACTGTGTGAAAACTTATCAATTCTTTAAGGTATTATAAAGTACTTGTAATAAATTAACCCTCTTAGTGCTACCTTCTGCCAGCAGTACTAGCGAGAAATGTGAAGGGTCATCTAATAAAATGTATCAACTTAGGAAAAAAACGTTATGAAGTTACTGTTTTAGATATCCATATGTGGTGCTTTTAGTTTTATATAAATTGAATTAGTTAATAATACTATTCTTTTACATCATCTGAAAATGTAATTATTTCAGTCATACATCATACAAGAAAAAATATAAGTAATAGTGCTTTTAACTATGGTCTACATATCAGACGATATATTGGCCTGCGCACTTTTCGCCTGAGATGCAAAAGCCGATATATCAGCCTGTCACACTAAAAGGGTTAAGCAGGCATATCATATTCAAAATTGTCTATTTGAAAAGCATAGCCATTAAGTTCTATCTCAAATACCTTATGAGTGGGAGCTGCAGGACCAGGTCCCTGTCTCACTCCAGAAACCATGGATAAACCACTGCAGCTAGGTGCTCTGTGGTGGCCTGAAAGGTTTGTGGATCCAGCTTTCATAACTGTTTTTGAGCGAGGCAGTGAATTACTAGGGTGTGTTAAGGGATCTTTTCTTTTTGGAACTGCTCCACTTTCTATTAAGGAAATAGTAAAATCATCATGGTTAGAAAATTGTAGCTAAACTGTATAAAAGCAATAATAAAGTTAGTACAAATTTGCAAAACAAGCTAATATGTTTTTTGTATTTAAGCAATGTTTCAAAATAAAATTTCAATCAGTGTATATACTAGGGTGTGCATATGGTGAATAAGATTATGGTTATGCAGATTTTTCCTTTTCTTGATTATATTCTAATTTTCTTATAAAGGGTATGTATTCATAGTAAGAAAAAGGACTTATTTGTGGGGACAGGAGAACAATATTAAAAAGTTACTAAGAAAACAAAGTTGCCAAATATTTAAGAAAAAAAATGTAGTAAAGACATTAGGGGTAGGTTGTATAGGAGAAAAAATATAACACTGCATTACTTTGGTTCCAAACTTTTAAGACTATAAAATAATATGAAAGTACACAGTCTGCGCCCACAAAAAGAGTTTTAAAAAAAATCAATTTTAGGGGAAAGCCGGGACGGCTCAGCGGGTTGAGCGCTCGCTTTGAGGCCATGAGGACCGAGGATCGAATCCCGGCTCCGGCCCAGGCAGGACCCACGTGCTGAACTGGGGAGTTCCCACAGTTTGGTTCTCTAACTGTCTCTGTCTCTGTCTCTCTCTCTATCTGTCAAAAAGTAAAATAGAAATAACTATGCA